>SJYQ01003092.1:249851-270249 GCA_006410935.1 Redunca redunca
TGGAAAATCTTTACAGACTCCAGACTCATGTCTCTAATTAAGAAAAACTGTTTTCTGTTATTTAATTATATCCATACATAAAAATTTATTTTTAAGTTTCCTAATATAGTTGGTATAAGCTTGATTTGTTGTCTGATTGCACGTTGATCAGAAAATACAACCTATTTTGCCTCAATCCTATCAAACAGTAAAGCTTCCCTATCGATTAGTATAGAGTCAATTTCTATAAAAAGTTCACATTTATATCGCCTGGGCTTCCCAGGTGACTCAGTGTTAAAGAGTCCACCTGCCAATGCAGGAGGTGTGGGTTCAATCTTGCGGTCAGGAAAATGCCCTGGAGAAGGAAATGGCAACCCACTCCAGTATTCTTGCCTAGTGAATCCCACAGACAGAGAAGCCCAACAGGCTACAGTCCATGAGGTCGCAAAAGAATCACAACACATATAGCTTATATTCCTGTGGAGAGGGCAAGTTTCTACCCATATTTATCAGATTAAACTTGCCAACTGTGCTACTTTATGTTATTATTACCTCTTTTTTTAGTTTTTTGCTTAATGAATTTGTGAAGAAGTATATTACATCTCCCAAGATTACACTAGAGTTGGTTAGATATTACCAATAATAGTTTTTCTGTTTTTCTGTGTATTTAACAAATATATGATTTTTAACCATCAATATTACATTTTTGATTACTTATTTTTTTTACATCATATAGTACCTTCTTTTGGAGAAGGAAATGGCAACCAAATCCAGTATGCTTGCCTAGAGAAGCCCATGGAAAGAGGAGCCTGGCGGGCTACTGTCCATGGGGTCGCACTAAGTCAGACACAACTGAAGCGCCTTAGCATGCATGCATGTATTGGCCACTCCAATATTCTTGCCTGGGGAATCCCAGGGACAGAGGAGCCCCGCGGGCTGCCGTCTATGGGGTCGCACAGAGTCGGACATGACTGAAGTGACTTAGCAGCAGTAGCAGCAGCAGTACCTTCTTTTAGCCTAAATAATTTTCACTTTAAATTTTATTCTATCAAATATTGATGCTGTGGTACTAACTATTTTTTAGGAGTCTTTTTTATTTCCACATTTTCAACACAGATTTCTATGTCAATGTTTCAGTATTATCTTCCTACTAACTTCTTATCTCTTCAACTAAGTCCATTAAAGCAATTATTCTACAAAAGTTTTTAATGGTATTATATTTTCTGCTGCTCTTAATTTATGTCCTTTCTATTTTTCTTTACTAATCACTTCATTTATTTTCCTCCAGGATTTTAAATACACTTTGTTATATACCTTTCAGAGTATTATGATAACATTTGAATTTTCCCTGGAAGAATGTCCTTTCATTTATTGCATTTATTTCCTATTTTATGAAGTCATTTTTCCTCAACCTGCTCTGACACTTGAGTTTGAAAGGTCACCTCCTCTGGAACTACGCTTTTACTTAAATCTGTGCAGGTATACGTAATGTGTGCGTTTTCTTTTTCTCTCTTCCCACTTCCCAGTTTGGTGGTTTCATCTGGCCTAATGTGGTTGAGTTCAGACCCAGATTTAATACCAGTATCTTGAGCTTGTTCATCCACAGAAACAAAGCAGATACACTCAGGAGGGGCCATGCCTGAAATCCTATCACATGGCCATGTTCTTAGCATTCTTAGAAGTACATAAGTGACAGTCCCAGGAGTCAGTAAAGGTTGCAGTTTATTTCAGCCTTCCAGCTTGAGAATCGGAGCTCTCACACTCTGGTTTCAGGTACAGAGTCTGGCTGTCGTCTGGCACCGTTTAAAGAGGAACTTCATTCATGCTGCTGCTGCTGCTAAGTCACTTCAGTCGTGTCTGACTCTGTGTGATCCCATAGACGGCAGCCCACCAGGCTCCCCCGTCCCTGGGATTCTCCAGGCAAGAACACTGGAGTGGGTTGCCATTTCCTTCTCCAATGCATGAAAGTGAAAAGTGAAAGTGAAGTCGCTCAGTCCTGTCCGACTCTTAGCGACCCCATGGACTGCAGCCCACCAGGGTCCTCCATCCATGGGATTTTCCAGGCAAGAGCACTGGCGTGGGGTGCCACTGCCGTCCCATTCATGCTACTGCACAGGAAGTGAATCTTAACAACCAGTGCACATCTATGCCTAGAGCCAGGTACTTTTCAATTCTTGCCACAGGTTTTCTTTTGTTTCTTGTTCACAGAAATGTTTAGATTGTTTTAAAATATGGTCATATCTTCTTTTTAACATCACACACACACACAAAAATTACAGTGGGAGTGAATTTGAGAACCTTAAAGGTTATAGTGTTGTTTTTAACTGGAAGTAATTAAGTTCTATTCTACCTTTAGGGCATATATTTATAAATGTCCTTGTCCTTTCTTCCTCAGTTTTGAGCTTGCCAAGAACCAAAAGAGATTCAAATAGCTACAGGATGTTTTGATGTTTGGTGCTTGTACTAAAACATTGATGGCCCCCAGACATGCCCTCATTCGGAAAGATAATACATAAGCACTGTACCACATTACATTTTTTGCTTGAAAAAAAATTCACTTTTAAATACCATAACCTCTAGCAGAGGTGGTAATTTAAAAGTAACTTTGGAGGATTATAGCCACATCCTCATTTGTTTTACATTTGAAAAAATAGTTAAGCAGCAATTCAAAGTCTTTCTCAGTATAGGCAGATTCATTCATTCAGATTAACATTTTTAAATTAAAAAAGAATATAATTTAGTCAGTGTTTAGCCATCTAAATCTTTAACAAAGAATATTAATGCCTAGCATTGTAACAGAAGAGATAAATCTGAGCTAGGCTACAATAATCACTTCACCTTTTTACTAGTCCATAGCCTCTCTCCCTTTTGAGTTGAAGCAGATGTATATATTCTCATTAAGACATAAAAAAATCACAGGCTATTTACAAAGATAATTTAAATGTGAATCAGAATTTCTTGCCACATATACATATTAGTTTCATGAGATATGGTGGCTCAGAGGTTAAAGCATCTGCCTCCAATGCAGAGACCTGGGTTCAATCCCTGGGTCGGGAAGATCCCTTGGAGAAGGCAATGGCAATCAACTCCAGTATTCTTGCCTGGGGAATCCCATAGACAGAGAAGCCTAGTAGGTTAGAGTCCACAGGGTCGCCAAGAGTCAGACACGACTGAGCAACTTCACCAATCATCAACCAGAAAAAATTCTGTATTTCACTGAAGCATTCTTACTTTTAAAATGTATTTTCTGAGCCATTACATGGAAGAATTTTTTTCAAGGAAAAGGGTCATACTGTCATACTATAATGAGATGATAAAATACAATGGTAATTGGTGGACAATCATTTATTAAATTACAATGTAGACGTTTGCAGCAGTGAAGGACAACACATGGAGAAGACTCTTGAGAGTCCCTTGGACTGCAAGGAGATCCAACCAGTCATTCTAAAGGAGATCAGTCCTGGGTGTTCTTTGGAAGGAGTGATGCCAAAGCTGAAACTCCATGCGAAGAGTTGACTCATTGGAAAAGACTCTGATGCTGGGAGAGGTTGGGGGCAGGAGAAGGGAACAACAGAGGATGAAATGGCTGGATGGCATCACCGACTCGATGGACCTGAGTTTGAGTGAACTCCAGGAGTTGGTGATGGACAGGGAGGCCAGGCATGCTGCAATTCATGGGGTCGCAAAGAGTCGGATACGACTGAGCAACTGAACTGAAGACACCACCTGGTGGGCCAGACTGCCAAGTAAAATTCTGACCCTCCTGTTTAGCAGCAGTGTGACCCTGAGCAAATTATATCACTTTTCTCAGTTTCCATTCCCTCCTATTTATATGAAAAAATGAACAATACATACCTCATAAGGCTATGTTGTTGTGTCCGTCACCCATACTGAAGACTACATAATCATTCGTGTCTTCACAGAAACATAAAAATTCTTTAAGATTGCAAAATCAAGTCTACTACTCATAAATTTCCTTATCAAAGATGAGATCTTTAGTCCATGTTATGTAATTGCAAACTGAAATACCCATTTCTCACAGTGTACATATTTAGACTTCTTTTTCACCTTGTTAGAGGAAGTTTGAGGACTTTATACTTGCAAAGTGAAAAGTAGAAAATATCGTTATAAATTCAAACATTCTGTCTGCAGACGTTCCTAAGTAGTAGGTAAAAGCCTTTGACTGTGTGGATCACAATCAACTGTGGAAAATTCTGAAAGAGATGGGAATACCAGACCACCTAACCTGCCTCTTGAGAAATCTGTATGCAGGTCAGGAAGCAACAGTTCGAACTGGACATGGAACAACAGACTGGTTCCAAATAGGAAAAGGAGTAGGTCAAGGCTGTGTATTGTCACCTTGCTTATTTAACTTATATGCAGAGTACATCATGAGAAACACTGGACTAGAAGAAACGCAAGCTGGAACCAAGTAGTCTGAGTGCCAACAAATTGTTACTTTCAAATTGTGGTGCTGGAAAAGACTCTTGAGAGACCCTTGGAAAGCAAGATCAATCCACTCATGGACCGAAGAACCTGGTGAGCTACAGTCCACAGAGTCGCACAGTCGGACATGACTGAAGCAACTTAGCATGCAATGTCATTAAGAACAGAAAATATGTCATTATGAACATGAATGTAAGATGGATGAGTTTAAGGAAAGATATAAGCATCTGAATGCAGAGTTCCAAAGAAGAGCAAGAAGAGATAAGAAACCCTTCTTCAGCAATCAATGCAAAGAAATAGAGAAAAAGAAAAGACTGAGAAAGACTAGAGATCTCTTCAAGAAAATTAGAGATACCAAAGGAACATTTCATGCAAAGATGGGCTCGATAAAGGACAGAAATGGTATGGTCCTAACAGAAGCAGAAGATATTGAGAAGAGGTGGCAAGAATACACAGAAGAACTGCACAAAAAAGATCTTCATGACCCGGATAATCACGATGGTGTGATCACTCATCTAGAGCCAGACATTCTGGAATGTGAAGTCAAGTGGGCCTTAGAAAGCATCACTATGAACAAAGCTAGTGGAGGTGATGGAATTTCAGTTGAGCTGTTTCAAATCCTGAGAGATGATGCTGTGAAAGTGCTGCACTCAATATGCCAGCAAATGGAAAACTCAGCAGTGGCCACAGGACTGGAAAAGGTCAATTTTCATTCCAATCCCAAAGAAAGGCAGTGCCGAAGAATGCTCAAACTACCGCACAATTGCACTCCTCTCACATGCTAGTAAAGTAATGCTCAAAATTCTCCAAGCCAGGCTTTAGCAATACATGAACCGTGAACTTCCTGATGTTCAAGCTGGTTTTAGAAAAGGCAGAGGAACCAGAGATCAAATTGCCAACATCTGCTGGATCATGGAAAAAGCAAGAGAGTTCCAAAAAAAATCTATTTCTGCTTTATTGACTATGCCAAAGCCTTTGACTGTGTGGATCACAATAAACTGGAAAATTCTGAAAGAGATGGGAATACCAGACCACCTGACCTGCCTCTTGAGAAATCTGTATGCAGGTCAGGAAACACCAGTTCGAACTGGACATGGAACAACAGACTGGTTCCAAATAGGAAAAGGAGTAGGTCAAAGCTGTATATTGTCACCCTGCTTATTTAACTTATATGCAGAGTACATCATGAGAAAAGCTGGACTGGAAGAAACACAAGCTGGAATCAAGATTGCCGGGAGAAATATCAATAACCTCAGATATGCAGAAGACACCACCCTTATGGCAGAAAGTGAAGAGGAACTCAAAAGCCTCTTGATGAAAGTGAAAGAGGAGAGTGAAAAAGTTGGCTTAAAGCTCAACATTCAGAAAACTCAGATCATGGCATCTGGTCCCATCACTTCATGGGAAATAGATGGGGAAACAGTGGAAACAGTGTCAGACTTTATTTTTTTGGGCTCCAGAATCACTGCAGACGGTGACTACAGCCATGAAATTANCAACCCCGGGATTTCTTTGGAGGGAATGATGCTAAAGCTGAAACTTCAGTATTCTGGCCACCTCATTCAAAGAGTTGACTCATTGAAAAGACTCTGATGCTGGGAGGGACTGGGGGCAGGAGAAGAAGGGGACGACTGAAGACGAGATGGCTGGATGGCATCACTGACTCGATGGACGTGAGTCTGAGTGAACACTGGGAGATGGTGATGGACAGGGAGGCCTGGCGTGCTGCGATTCATGTGGTCGCAAAGAGTCAGACACGACTGAGCAACTGAACTGAACTGAACATATTTTCACAGTGGAAAACATGGAAAATATCAAAATTAGATTTCAAATGAACTCAAGAGACAAAACTTGAATTTTTTTTCTCATAATTTGTTGAAAAAATATCTATTACACAGAAGCCTGGATTTTTTTCCATTAATAAAATTATTTTCTTCTCAGTATAAATATTTTTCTGGATTAATCTTTATATTTAAAATTACACCCTTTCTCCTCTAATGTTCCCATAATTTATCTCTAAAATATAATTACATTTTATGAACATTTATACAAATTTAAGAATAAACTATGTGTGCATGTGTGTATATATGTATGACACAAGGTGTGCCCCTGAGTATTATTCAAGAGAGGAATATGTAAGTTGGGAACTTACTTGCAATATCCTTCAAGAAAAAGATCTCCTCTCAACCTCTGAGGCCACAATGACTGTAAGTAAGCAGGTGCATTTTAAAAAGACAGTAGTGAGAGAGGTGGTGTGCATGTAAACACATAAGATATAAGGCTTCTATGGAAACCTTGCAGATCCAAAACATATATTCAGCCCTTGCAAAGAATGAGAGTTATTTAAGACTCTAGAGCTTAGATGTGCCAAGGAAATTTATTTTCCTGAAAATAATAAAGCATAGCTGAGACTATATACAGATAATATTTATTCCAAATGTGTCTAAACTACAACAAAATTACATCTCTGTAAAAACCTGCATTTTCATCTCATGCAGTAAAGCACTGGTACAAACCTCAAACAATCTAGGAACAAAAATTTTAAGATTTTCTTCTATGTGGCTGTTTCTGCTCATACAACTCTGACCTAGAAATCTGTATTATCATAAAGATGAAGATTTGAAAAAATACCCCACGTGCCTATAATGTTACCTATAGGACTACTCAGTGTGCTGCAAACATTTAAGAAGTTGGCTGTAAGCACTTGGGTGCTTACTCCAGTATTTACCAAGTAATACAATAATTAATGTTTAAAAAAGAAAAAAAATTCTGCTCATAATTTACTGGAGGGGAGGAATAACTTTTAGTCTATGTTTTAGATTTAGCCCAATTGTTTAACTGAAAAAAATCCTGATGGGCATTGTTCAGTGAGTACTGGGAATATAAATGCACAGGTGCTGCCTCTTTCATACAGCCTTCCGAGAAGCTTGCTTTTCTCCCCTAAATTGGAGGTGGGAGCAGGCTGTGAAGGAGGCTGATTCATCCTCGTTGCAATGGCAGAGAAGGGGACTCCTACCTCCTGTCTCCAGCTGCTGTCCCTGGTCTACCTGACTTGCTCCTTGCAACTGAATCTGTAGCTACTGTAACTCTGATCTGATTTTGTGCTTTTCCAATCAAAGCCAGGTGGCCTTCCTCAGAAGACAGCTGTTGCTAATGCTATAGACCTTGGGAATCTGGCTGTGACTCTCATTTGTCCCAGCTCGCATGGTTAGTTCTATGGCTGTGGGCACAGAGCCACCATACTCCTACCATCACATTCTCACTTGGAATCTTCTTACCCAAAATGTCTACTACTTCTTGTCTGAGGCATAAGAAATGAGAGGAGGCAGGGGACTGCTAACATTCAGGTCTCCCTCTGCCCAACACTGCACCATTAAGTGCATTAAGTGAGTGATCTCACATGACAAATTAATACAGGGATCCATCTTGGGATCATTTCCTTTCAAAGTTCCTAAAACTGAGTTAGGCACAAGTCTCTGATTCTATCTCTTGCATCACCATTGCTTGTCTAACAACTCTATTCTTCTGTCTTATATGGAACAAAATTGTCTTCTGCCCTTTTTCTACCCATCCCCCCCTTGCCTTTCCACAGACCCACAAGTCAGCCTATTGCCCTTGAAACAAATTTTTCAACTAGTCTCTTTACACTCAGATAGAGAGATATGAAAAATGAGAGAGAAATTTCTTTGGATGATATCCTAGCTTGAAAATATCATGTTCAGCCTTATAGCCCAAATTTGAATATGATAATCACATTTTATTTATTTTTCTCTATTTATTTTACCAAGTCCCTGTTTCTACCTTGGCATATGAGTACCTCAAGTGTACTAGGATGAAAGTCTTTTTCATATGAAGGAAAAAAGAAAACACTTTTATATTATAGCAAAATACAAAATTATTACTCCCTTACTCTTTTTTATTATAATAGTGCTTTGAGCACTACTTGTTAAGTACAGCAAGGTAAGCACTGGCCCAGTATTTCATTGTGGTAATCTGGAGTTTATATCAATTTTTGCTACAATGATTTATGAGAAGACAACAAAAGGTTATTGTTTTCATTTTCACTTTTTTATTAGCACAACATAACAGTTTTTAATAGTTAAAATTCTTCTCCCATAACCAAATATCTTACAAGATTATTTTTACTAAACTTGTAGATAGCTAGCATATTGAAAAGTAATGACAAAAAACAGAGAACTGTGTAAATTTTAGAGGTGACAGAGACCCAAGACAAAATCAAATTTAATTTCCCTCCCGAATATTTATTAGTTGTCATGTAAACAGCACAGAAAAAGTTCAACTTTCTGGGTTGTTAGCCAGGATCTTTTTAATGTAAGCCTAGAAAATGTTAACAAACTTAACTGATCAACCAGCTACACTGAATTTGAAATTTCCTTTGATATTTTACTATAAATATAGACTGCATTGAGTATGTTATGGATCCAGTTAAGATTAATTGAAGGAAAAAGGAAAAATAATATAAAGTTAGATTAAAAGGAATGCATTTCCCTGGTCTAAGAATACCTTTGTATTTACTAATGATAGTGAAGGAAAATTTTTAGTTGTACTAGTTCAGGATTTAAACAAAATGTCATTTTGTAAAATATGTGATCACTAATCATTGTGAATGAACAAAGGACACAATTCTAGAAAGAGTCCTACTCACCGGAAGGTGAAGGAGGGCTAAATAGTGAGCAAGAAAAGATAATCATACATCACAGGTTGATATACCATATTTTCAATAAAAGAAATAACAAGAAGTCATTTTCCATTTTCTTATAAAATATAAAAGAAGTATTATAACAAAACTCGTTACAGTCTTTGCTGAAGTCAAGATTACAAATCACAAATATAAAAAACAATGTTTAAAATTTATAGAGATTTAAAAAATTTCTTTATTATTGCTTTCAATGGAAAACAGCTAAAGTATATGAAAATATGTCACAGTTACATCTCCAGGCATATATCCATGTTATATATTTTTTATATATCCTGAAAATGGATGATGTAATACCAACTAACACAAAATTTGCCAATCTCATTGATCAGGTTAATCAAGCTATTTAATCAATTTGTAAATGCATGCGTGCTAAGTTGCTTCAGTCATGTCCAGCTTTTTGTGACCCTATAGACTATAGTCTACCAGGCTCCTCTGTCCATGAGATTCTCCAGGCAAAAATACTGGAGTGGTCTTCTATTTCCTTCTCCAAGGAATCTTCCTGACTCAGGAGTATTTGTCATAATTGGCACTAAAGGCTGGTTTGGATCTCTGCCCTTAGTGAGTTTACAAACAGTAGCACTGCAAAGTAATAAATGTATTGAGCAGTTAATCATTTAAACTGAAGATCTACTTAAAATGGACTCTTCAAAATCTCAGTGTTACACAGGTAAGAAAGTAATTTGCATTAGCCTAAAACTTTACCAAAACCAAACTGGTAACCAAGGCATTTTTAAAAAATAAAAGAAAGTGTATCAAATCATCATATTGTACACTTTAAACATTAGAATTCTGTCAATTACATCCCAATAAAGCTATGGAAAATAATATTAAAACAAGTATTAGGCACTCTAAGGTGCCATATGAACAAAGCACCAGGTACCGGGAGCTGTAAGGCTCTCAGGAACATGTCTTGCATGCATTTCAACAAGATGCCATATTATATTATTTTCCTCCCTAAAGACATAAAATATTACATAGGAATACAAAAACAGCACCTGCTTTCTGCTAGACTCCTACTTACAATAAATCTGAATCTGACAGATGAAGACTAAGGACAAGTGTAAAGTCTCTGGGAAATACGAACCACCAGATGTGCTGTTTGCCAACTCTTCCATCCCACAAACCTATTCTTTAACTGTTGAAGTCACCATGCTGTGAAAATAATGGCTCACTAAGCATCTGTTTGGAAATTAAAATTATGATCATACAAGTATTATTTATTCAAGTCTTCTAAATTTTGAAAAATCAACAGCCATCTGACAACTGTTCAAATGTAATTATGTATTATCGCCATACAGAGCTCTTTAATATAAGGTAAAAAAAAGACAGATTTCTGATACTGTAGATGTGATCTTGGAAAGATTTAATTCTTGAATATTCCTCTTATTTAAATATCACTGACTGGTTCTTTGACCCTAAATTTAGTTATATTCCTAGTTTTCCATTTGCAAATCCATTTTTGGTAATAGAATTAAAAATTCTGATAGAGCAGTAATGTAGCCTGAAAGATGGTACTGTTTGGAATTTCCCAGGAAACAAATACTAAAAGGTTTGCTGATACTGCTATTCCGTCCTTTACTGTTTTCTTGTGAGATGATGCAAACAAACGTAGAACAAAAAGAGTTAATACTTTAGGGTCTTTATTAAGAATGTCTAAAATGATTATATTTTCTGTATTGACTGCAGAAATGCTGCAATCAATTTGTATCTCTGTATTTATATTGAAAAAAGACTTCCTTAATGTTACACGATAGAGTGGTGAACATGAACCTCTCTTAGAGAGACATAACTACTTCCATATGCAACATATATCTGGTTGGGAAATGGAATCTTTCTATGCACATTTATCAAGACCACGGCCTTCTATCAACTAGCTCCTTCCAAGCTCATCTCTCATTACCACCCAACATGCCCACTGTCTTTTACTTACCATCCAACTGGAGGGAAAGAGTGGCTACTGAATGTGATTGACTAAGGCTTGGCCTATGGCTGGTAGCCATGTTATATCTGTAGTAATTTGCTTTCCCTCATTTACTCTTGGGAATAAATGCTAGAGAATCAAGTTAGTCTAAGGACATTGTGCCTATATGCTTTAGCATGGTTTAGCCTTTCATGAAACTTGGCTGGAATTCCATTTTCCTAAAATTTTCACATCCTCAGAAGACAGTGACAGAGGATGAGACGGTTGGATGGCATCACTGACTCGATGGACATGAATTTGAGCAAACTCTGGGAGATAGTGAAGGACAAGGGAAGCCTGGCATGTTACAGTCCATGGGGTCGCAAAGCATTGGACACAACTGTGTGACTAAGCAACAACAACATTAGAATTTTCAGCTGTTTTGGAAGTATTTGACACTTAGACATGGTAGATTAATTAGTATAGATTAGTATATATCAAACAGGATTAACAACAAGACTACCAACTAAATGATTATGTGTGATTAAAATATGTTACATACTATTCTAAGGTCTTTAGATTTATTTTTTATTATGAATCTGTGCAATGGGTATTATTTTCATTTAAAATACGAGGAAACAGACATAACTGACTTGACAAATATATTACTGTTTCAATCAAGGATATACTGTTCAAAAGTAAAAATATCCAGATACTATCTCAGATCTTTTCAACAAATCAAATTCAGCTTTTAATCATTTTACTATACAGTCATCCCCACTTTTAACCTGCATCTCAAGNCAGTATTAAGTATACTATAGGGCTTTATTTGCATTGAATCCATTACTTAAAATTATACAGCAATTAAGTATTAGCAACCTATATTTCATGTAAGAAAAATAAGGATCACAGAGTTTAGGTAACAAATCCAAAGTCACTCAGTCATTGAAGACTCAACATGGAATTGAACCCAGATGTGTACTTGACTAAAAATATATATCCTTACCAATACACAAACTATCATACTGGTATCACAATAGAAAATGTTTCCTAAAATAAATAGAAGGATTCTAACCTTTAGACTAAGAAGTTTCAAAATCCCATAAAGCTCTGGGTCACTTCCTAGAAATCACTGTCATATCCAATATTACTGACATCTTCAATTTAGTCCTGAATATTTTTTAAAAAGTTATGCTGTTATAGAATATCACCAAAAGTATTCAAAGGTAGTATAATGCATGCAATAATGCATTATTTTTCATAAGGTAACTAAAGGACAATAGACCCTAACTTATATCCAGATTAGGAAAATTCAAGAATAACCTTGACTTCAGCAGTTCAAAGACCAGCTAAGGCTTCATGGACACTTAATTCTTCCCTTTGGTGCCTGAACTACTTGAAGACCTAGGTCACAAGAGAATAACAAAGTGAAACCCATCAAAAATTTCCTGAATTTCACAAACCACAAGAAAAACCCCATGACAGAGTAAAAAATATTGGAAAAATAACTTATTTTGTGTTGTATAAAATCAAACTGTTCTGATGTTCTTGTTCATGGTATTGTCCTGGCACTTACAAATGAATGCTAAATATGAGAATGTTTGTGCAATAGTTGCCCAGACAAACTTGAAAGCAATATAATATTTCCATTTTTCTTACTAAAAGAAATTTAGAATATTTCTTAATCTATTTCTATAACTATAAAAGATAATAAATCAATAGACTACAGAAATAGAAACAGTTGCTCAGTTAAAATCATATATACCCAGCGACTTCCCTGACAGTCTAGTAGTTAACACTCCATGCTCCCAATGCAAGGGGGACAGGCTTAATCCCTGGTTGGGGAACTAAGATCCCTCATGCTGTAAGGTGAGGCCTAAAAAAAAGAAATCCTAATAGACTACTTTCAAATTCTGTTTTAAAAAAAATACACCTTCTCCGAATCTGTTAGAATGACTAAAATCTAAAAATGGGCACTATTGTTTGTAGATGGGTAGAAATGGTAGTTAAGAGATTTTGAAAGGTCTTGAGTTTTCTCACAAAAATAGGAAAGATGGTCGGTTGGTCTCCTGAGAGTGAAGAATAAGAAGAAAGAGAAGAGAGTTGTTACATTTTAGGAAATAGTATGGACTGGGAGAGAGTATGGACTAAATATAATGATTGTCAGGCATCACTAAGAGTCCACTTAAGGTTATTAATTTAAAGTGGAAGAGGCATGTCCTCCTACACAGGTGCTGGCAAAGAAAAGAAAAATTGAGGAAAATGAAGTGAGAGACAGGCAAGAAAGCTGAAGGAGAAAGCAAGAAAGTAAATTTAATGATCAACTAAGAAGTGTGAGCTGGTAAAACAAGAAAAAGAGGAGAGTAGAGGAAAACAAGCGCACAATAAGATCAGGTCAAAGGGGCTAAAGAATTGTTGGATTTACCAAACCAGAGAAATTGAGATGAAGAAACAAAAGTAGTTGTCAGAGGGGTGCTTGAAATTGAGATTTTTGATGGTATTATAGATATTGATCCTGATAAGTCTAAGGTATAATCAACAGGGTGAAAAGCTAGATGGGATGAACAAGGAGTTCAAGGAGCTGAGAAGCCAATGTTTTGGAAGTATCAGCCACATGGACACTGACACCACCAAGACATGGTTTTGAGATGACACAAATCAGATACAAAAGCTTTCAAGACATAGGATCCAATGGGAGTGGGGATTATTGACTCCATGGTAGCTAATTATTGCAGGAATGAAGGTAATGCATACCACTGTCTGGTACATAAAATTCAAAGTTAAAAGGTCTTAGAGAAAAGCAAGACAGAATGAATGGTCAAGAGACAAAGATGGTAATTCAAATCAAGAAGGACACTCATTTCAGTTCCAGGCTCAGAGGGATGAGAAAGGCCTGTAGGGGAAGCAGTGTTCTCAGGAGACATTTAAATTTCTGTTAGAGCAAAAAATAAAAGAAACATTCTGAAAAAGCCTGAAAATATGGGGATTTATTTGTCAGTTATGTACTGTGTGTTCCAGAAGACACATGGAAGGCTCTCAGAAGGTGGGGATGTCTAAGAGATGAAGAGACAGTTGGAAGTGTATAGTCTCCAGTGATACCAAGCATGGAAGAAAGGGATGATCTGGGAGTCTGGGCTTCTTGTGGTCACTTGTGTGATCAAGACAGAGACCCATGGATATTATGTCTCATGGTCTCAAGACACAGAGTGGAGGCAAGGCCATGATTCTCAGAGAAAAATTTGGGATTAGCATAGACCTCACCTGCCTTCTTCTAACAGGAAAAGTACTGACTAGGGAAGGGTTCACTGCATTCTATTACTTTATTTTTAAATTGTAAGCACAGATGTAAACAGTAGTATACAACTCTGTTTTTCACTGCCTCTAGAAATTCATTTAAAAATCTCTGGAGTGACTGATATGGTTCACTACACTAAAATCATAATGTCAGTCATACATGTCTCAGAGGGTGAATATAATTTAGAAAATGTTGACATGGAATTTGCATATAGACAGTGTTTGGATACTAACTATATTTAATTCATTCACTTTACTTGTGGCAAGATTATGATTATTCTTGCACATACTGAACACAAAGTACCAACCAGTCTCTTTCTCTTATTTTGCATTACTACAAATGTTGGAGAAATATTTTTTCAATATACTTATCCAAGCATCATATTAAAAGTAAAATAAAAATGTATGATAAAATTTAATGGTTTTATCTTGATGTAAAATTTTCTAATATATGACCACTGTGAACTTTGAGAACACTGATGCCCTTATTAAATGTTAAGGAAAGTACCAGGAAGATGTTCACGGTAATAACCTGAAAAGAAAACAACTACATTAAACAGGAATGCCTCACATGGCATTTTTTTTCCTCCACAAAATTGTACAACTAATTCATTTCCACTCAAGTAATGAGTAAGTTATTCATGAAAAGGGACTTAAAACTCACTTCAAGCAGAATATCTGGCAAATAAATTATAGGCAAACTACAGCTAGATCACAAGGATGATTACATTAGCTGTGCAGTTAGCTATGAATTCCAAAGGTGAGAAATATATGCAAAGTAACCACCTCTTGATGTTATTAATTTTATTCCAAATCAATGGGGGTTGGGGTTCATAGTCCCAACAGAATATCTCTTGGGTTGTGAAAATGTATAAGATTTACACTTTCTCAAATACTTCCTTTCTGGAGCAGTATCAGAGATCACAAGCATCACAAGTCAGCCTGCTGGGAGAGCATTACAGAATCTTTGCCAGCCTATCCACTGGGTATGTTACTCATATAGAAAAAATATTAGCCTTTCTTTTTATTTGAGAACACTGTCACTTCTCCAATGCTCTTCTGACTTCTTTTCCCACCACTTAACTTGGTCACCTTCAAATAAATCTAACAGAAAGAGATGTAATTCCTCCTGGGACAATGAGTTTATAATACACATGTATAACCATCCACAAGAAGTGTATGATGCCTGCTATTTAGGAACAAGCCAATGATGATAATAAAATCATTAATTCTGTCAATATAAATGGTAATAGAAAAGGAAAATTGGATCCATGCCTGGTATCACATTTTCTCCAATAGGAAATTAAAGAATAGAAATTGAACTTGACAAATCGTAACATTTATAGACCAACATCAAAACTGTAATCTAGAGAACACAATAAACGGCAGAACGCTTCTTAATTAAACTGTGCTTTTGTTAGGTCAGGATGAAGACCTTCTGCCTGGCCAACAAAGTGATCCACAGTCTCCCAGAGGGATTCTTTAAAAATACAGTACAAAATAAGGCTATAACGTTAGCAAAAATCAAGCTGACAAGCCTGCACTAATTATCTTTGGTATTACAACACTGCTAATGGAGCTGCAGTCTGAAAGATAATAGAGGTGAACTCATTAGGAGTGCCTTGAACTAACGTTTGTAAAGGGAGTATTTATTGTCTACTAGTTCTTATATTGCCCAACATTTCACAGCAGCATATTAAACAGGAACTAACTTGATTTGTGAGCATTTTTTTAACCTCTTGGTATAAATGACTTCCTTTAGAGGGGAAACAAGTTTAAATAAATTGCAGAGTATATGATTTTAACAGAAAAGATGAGGCAACTGATGAAAGGACTATGCTTAAAATTTTTCACTTTTGAGAAAAAACTTGAAAGTACCTCTAAAATGAGCCTTGGAATCTTCCCATTAAATTTTACCTATATAGAATTTTTAAAAGTTATAATAGATTTGAGAATATATTTTAGCTTTTTCTATATTTTCGTTATGCCTAATGGAAATTTAATCTTGTTTTAGTAATACTAGTGGAAATAACTTCTACTGTTTATAAAACAAAAAGCTTGATTTTTGTGTTTGGAGACTACCAATAGGATATTCAGTATGAGTAGGTTTCGGTTGGTTATTTTTAGTTTGCTTGCATATTTAAGTGTAGGGGGCATAACAGTTACTTAGGGATACAGTCTTTTCTATTTTTATTTGGTAACATCTATTTCAGTTCCTTCTTCCTTCACTTTGCCTATCCTATGTAGCTACAGTGTGTAAGATAAAGAACTTGTATAAAGGTCAACAAGAAAGCTTCATCACCCCTGAAGAGCCACCATTTGCAATGACTATGTAATGACACTCTAATAACTGACTTCACAAATAGTTAATGTGTAATGTTCTTTATTTTCCTGTAGTACATTCCTTAAGGTTTTTACTGTAGTAATTTCTATAGAAATTTTATTCAGTCAATTTTCATTTTATTGAAACTAGTTTTAACTATGTGATTAAATAAAGCTATGAATATTCTCTATCTGAAATTGCATTTCAATGCCTATTTTTTAACAGTACATTTTTGTGAGAAACATTTAAAGCCTTTAATGTCATAACATGCTTTGGAAAAGAAAAACACATTTGTAATCATTATCCTATGCATAGTATTTCTTCAATTTCTATATATTTCTTACAAAGAAAATTAAAGTATTTTTAAACAAATAATATGATCCATACTACATGGATATTTAAGAAAATTAGCTGTAATAGTAATAAGTAGTATGCATTCTCAAAACTGTTATCAAGTTATATCATTTAAATTAACCTATGTCCATTACAAGTATGTCAATCTCCACCTAGCCATTTAATATCTAAGACAAATGCTAATGTGCATTTACATCAGTAAACAAAACAAATGTGAGTACATAGCCTTATATAAAATTTATGTAAAATAGCAGAAATTTAATCACATTTCTGAGCACAGTATGTTTATAATGTGGTGGTAGTTTTGTCACTAAATCATGTGCAACTCCTGCAGTCCCATGGCCTATAGCCTGCCAGGTTCCTCTGACCATGGGATTTTCTATCCAAGAATACTGGAGTCAGTTGCCATTTCCTTATTCAGAGGATTTTCCCAATCCAGGCACCAATCCAGTGTCTCCTGCCACTGAGCCACCAGGGAAGCCCTGAGTAGTGAATTCTTCTGTATACTGTATCTATGTACATGTATACGAACTTAAGAACTTTATAGGTTGATAGTTATAAAATTAAGATTACAAAATAGAATTAGTGTATCTGAAAAACTGATATGGGACCTGTGCCCTTGGGAGAGAATTGTGAAAGAAGAAATGTTCCCTCACCCTGTGATCCCCTTCACTTAAGAGGGTATAAAATGGGACAAAAGGGGGCTTCAGAGATTTATAGGAGAGCACCACAGGTGATGTGTGGAAGGCAGAAGAAAGAAAGACCAGCACAGAGGTCCTGCACCTCCCTGAACTCCCAAGTCTGGGGCATGCATCTGTTGGTGCATGTCGGGGCTGGGTGCTGAAACCAGGCATTCAGCAGATGTGCCTGTGGAGAGGGCTGCTGTTGGCTGAGTGGAGACAGCCTGGAAGAGCTGGAGAGTGATCTAAAGTGCAACCAGGAATATGAGTAAGGAGCAGCTTGAGTCCACCACTCAAGCCTCATTGATACACAGGGATGCTTCCACATGAAACCAGCCTTTCAGGACCACAGTAGACAACTGTTTCTCCTGAATTCATAGCGTCAAAGAAATACAAGGAAAATAAAGAAACAGAGGATTCCAAGCATGACATTATGTGAACTGTGAACTTACAGATGTTCAAGCTGGTTTTAGGAAAGGCAGAGGAACCAGAGATCAAATTGCCAACATCCGCTGGATCATTGAAAAAGCAAGAGAGTTCGAGAAAAACATCTATTTCTGCTTTACTGACTATGCCAAATCCTTTGACTGTGTGAACCACAACAAACTCTGGAAATTTCTTAAAGAAATGGGAATATCAGACCACCTGATCTGCCTCTTGAGAAATGCAGGTCAGAAAGCAATAGTTAGAACTGGACTTGGAACAGACTGGTTCCAGATAGGGAGAGGAGTATGTTAAGGCTGTATATTGTCACCCTGCTTATTTAACTTATATATAGAGTAAATCATAAGAAACACTGGGCTAGATGAAGCACAAGCTGGAATCAAGATTGCCGGGAGAAATATCAATAACCTCAGATATGCAGATGACACCACACTTATGGCAGAAAGTGAAGAAGAACTAAAGAGCCTCTTGATGAACGTGAAAGACGAGAGTGAAAAAGTTGGCTTAAAACTCAACATTCAGAAAACTAAGATCATGGCATCTGGTCCCATCACTTCATTGCAAATAGATGGGGAAACAATGGAAACAGTGAGAGACTTCATTTTCTTGGGCTCCAAAATCACTGCAGATGGTGACCACAGCCATGAAATTAAAAGACGCTTGCTCCTTGGGAGAAAGGTTATGACCAAGCTAGACAGCATATTAATAAGCAGAGACATTACTTTGCCAACAAATGTCCGTCTAGTCAAGGCTATGGATTTTCCAGTAGACATGTATGGATGTGAAAGTTGGACTATTAAGAAAGCTGACTGTCAAAGAACTGATGCTCTTGAACTGTGGTGTTGGAGATGATTCTTGAGATCCCTTGGACTGCAAGGAGTTCCACCCAGTCTATCCTAAAGGAAATCAGTCCTGAATACTCATTGGAAGGACTGATGGTGAAGCTGAAACTCCAATACTTTGGCCACCTGATGTGAAGAGCTGACTCATTTGAAAAGACCCTGACACTGGGAAAGACTGAAGGTGGGAGGAGAAGGGGATGGATGACAGAGGATAAGATAGTTGGATGGCATCACCGACTCAACAGACATGAGTTTGAGTAAACTCCAGGAGTTAGTGATGGATAGGGAGGCCTGGCGTGCTGCAGTCCATGGGGGTCCCACAGAGTTGGACACGACTGAGCAACTGAACTGAACTAAAGCATGGTGAACCCAAACAGGCACACACCAAGGCATGTTATAATTAAAATGGCAAAAGTTAAAGAGAGGATGTTAAAGGTAACAAGAGAAAACCACAGATTTAATTACAAGGGAACCTTCATAATGCTATCAGCTGATTTCTCTACAAAAATGTCAGGTCGGAGGAGCATGGCAAGATGTACTCAAAAGTCCTAAAAGGGAAAAACCTGCAACCTAGGATACTCTACCCAGAAATATTAACATTTAGCAAATACGGAGCAATTAAGGACTTCTCAGATAAGCAAAAACTGAAAGAATATAGCAGTATTAAACTTATCTTAAAAGAAATACTGAAAGGTCTTCTCTAGATAGAAAAAAATCAAGGATCTACAGCAAAGAGAAAGCCACAAATGGCAATCACGTAAACCAATAGACAATTTTTTAAAATTTTTTTCATTTTGCGAAAAATGGTGGGAACTACAATGAACAGCAAAAGGATAAACATGAAGATATAAAAGAGAACATCAAAATCATAAATTGCAGGCAAGTAAAAAAAAATCAATTGTTTTTAGAATGTTTCTGAGCCTATATGACTTCAAGCAAGTAGATATAGTAATGGATTAAAATACGTAACCACAAATCCACAAAAGATTCACAAAAATAAAAAAGAACACAACCATAATTAAGAAAACCATCAAATCACAACAGGAAAAACTAAAAGAAAAAGAAAGGAATAAAAAAGAAATACAAAATCAGCTGGAAAACCAGGATTAAAATACCACTTAACACATATCTATCAATACTTACTTTAAATGTCAATGGACTATATGCTCCAATCAAAAGACACAGAATAGCAGACTGGATAATGAAACAAAAGCCTACAATATGCTGTCTACAAAAGACCCACTTTAGGGTGAAATATACACACAGATTGAAAGTGAGGGGATGGAAAACAATATTTCAAATAAATGGAAATGACAAGAAAGAAAGGGTAGCAATATTCATATCAGACAAAACACATTCTAAAACAAAGGCCATAAAGATAATGAAGGACATTATAAAATGATGAAAGGTTCAAAA
>SJYQ01003092.1:270522-399730 GCA_006410935.1 Redunca redunca
GCATTCAAGTGCACACAGAACATTTTCCAGGATTAACTACATAGCTGTACATAAAACAAACCTCAATAAATTTACGAAAGAGGAATATATTTCAAGCATCTTTTCTGACCATAACAGCATGAAACACAAAATAAACTACAGAAAGGGAAACCACAACAAAAATGATCACATATACTAAACAACATGTTATTTAAAAAAAATAAAGGAAATAAAATGAAAGAGAAAATTAAAAAAATATCTTGAGACAAATGACAATGGAAACAAAATCATAAAATGTCTATGAAATGCAGCAAAAGCCACTCATAGTGATACAGGCCTTCCACAAAAAAAAAAAAAAGTTCAAATAAACAATGTAACCTACCATCTAAAAGAATTAGAAAAAAACAAAACTTAAAGTCAGCAGAAGGAAGGAAGTAAAACGATCAAAAAGGAAGAATAAAAGAGCTTTAAAAAACAACAGAAAAAATAAATAAAACCAAAAACTGGTTCTTTGAAAGTATAAACAAAATTGATAAACTTCTGGACAGGCTCAGTAAGAAGAAAATAGAAAGGACCCACATAAGGTAAGAAATGAAAGATGATAGAAATAACAACTGATATTGCAGAAACACACACAAAAAAAGAGAATATATGAACAATTATTTGCCAAAAAACTTGACAACCTAAAAAAAATGGATAGTTTATAGAAACTCAGTGCACTAAAACTGAATCAAGGAGAAACAGATAATTTGAACTGAACAATCATTAGAAGTGAAATAGAATCTGTAATAAAAAAAATAAAACTTTCTGCAAACAAAAGCTCTGGACCAGATGGCTTCCATCATTCATGTAAAGAATTTATATCAATCCTTCCAAAATTCTTTCAAAATTTAAAGAAAAGGAAACACTACCAAAGTCATTTTATCATGTCACCATAAAATCAGACAAAGACACTACTAAAAAAAGAAAATTACAGGCCAGTATCTTTGAGTAATACAGACACAAAAATTTTCAACAAAATATTAGCAAAGCAAATTCAACTACACATAAAAAAGATCATATACCATGATCAAGTCAGATTTATTCCAGGGTTCAACATATACAAATCTGTCAATGTGATATATACCGCATCAACAAAAGAAAAGATAAGAACCACATGATCATTCCAATAGATGCAGAAAAAGCAAATGATAAAATTAAACATCCATTCATGATAAAAATTCTTATCAAACTGGGTATCTAAGTAAAATATCTCAACATAAAAAGGCTATTTATGACAAACCCACAGTAAACATTGTACTGAATGATAGAAAGCTGAAACCCCTTCCCACTAAAACTGGAATAAGACAAGGATGTCCACTCTCACCATTTCTATTTTACATAATACTGGAAATCTCAGCCACAGCAAATAGACAAGAAAAGGAAATGAAATATTTTCAAACTGGACAGGAAGATATGAAACTATCATTCTATGCAGATATCAAGTAACATATCTAAAAAACCCTAAGGATATGAGATTTAACATACAGAAATGTATTGCAGTTCTTTACATTAAAATGAAGTATCAGAAAAGGAAAGCAAAAAAAAAAAATTACATGAAGAAAAATTTTTAAATTACATGAAGAAAAATAAAATAAAATAATACTTAGAAATCAACCTGACCTAGGAGGTGAAAGACTTAATCACAGAGAAGCATACAACACTGATAAAGAAAACTGAAGATAAATTAAAGAAATGGAAAGATATCCCATGCTCTTGGAGGGGAAGAATGAATATTGTTAAATGACCATACTACCCAGAGCAGTCTACAGATTTGATGCGATCCCTATCAAGTTAGTAATGAAATTTTTCACAGAACTAGAATAAATAATCCTAAAATTCATATATAACCATAAAAGATGCAGAACTGCCAAAGCAATCCCGAGTAAAAAGAACAAAGCTGAGGCATAATTTTCCCAAACTTCAGAAAACACTAAAAAGTAATCAAAACGGCATGGTGTTGGCACAAAAACAGACATACGGATCAGTGGAAAATAACAGACAGCCCAGAAACAAACCCATACATCTATAGTCAGTTAATCTTTGATAAAAGAGATAAGAATATACAAAAGAGAAAAGGCAGTCTGTTCAGTAAGTAGTGTTGGGAAAGATGGAAAGTCAATTAATTAGAACATACCCTCTCACTATACACAAAAATAACCTCCAAATGACTCAAGTACTTAACTATAAGACAGGACTTCATAAAACTCCCAGAAGAGAACACAGGCGAAACATTGTCTGACATAAATCATACCAATATTTTCTTAGGTCAATCTTCCAAAGGCAACAGAAATAAAAGCAAAAATAAACAAATGGGATCTAATCAAACTTTAAGGTTTTCACACAACAAGAAAATGATAAACAAAATGAAAAGACAACCTATGGAAAAAAATATTTGCAAACAATGAGACCAACAAGGTCTCAATTTCCAAAACACACAAACAGTACATACAATTCAACAACAATAAAACAACTCAATTGAAAAATAAAAGGACTAAACAGACCTTTCTTCAAAGAAGACAGAAAGATGGCCAATAGGCTCGTGAAAAAATGCTCAGTATCACCAATTACTAGAGAAATGCAAATCAAAACTACAGTGAGATATGACCTCCCATCAGTCAGAATGTCCATCATTAAAAAGTCTACAAACAATAACTCCCAGCGACGGTGGGCAAAAAAGGGAACCCTCCTACTTTCTTGGTGGGAATGTAAACTGGCACAGCCAGAGTGGAAAATATTAGGGAGGTTCCTTGAAAAACTAAAAACAGAATTACCATATGTCCAGCAAGCCCACTCCTGAGCATACATCCAGAAAAAATGAAAACACTAATTCACAAAGATACATGCAACCCAGTGTTCATAGCACCACCACTTACAACAGCCAAGACATGGAAGCAACCTAGGCACCCATCCACAGATGACTGAATTAAGAAGATGTGGTACATATATACAATGGATATAAGAGAATGAAATAATGCCATTTGCAGGAACATGGGTAGTGCTAGATATTATCATACTAAATGAAGTTAGAAAGACAAATCACATACCATATGATATCACTTATATGTGGAATCTAAAATATGACACAAATGAACTTATTTATAAAAGAGACTCACAGATGTAGAAAACAAACTTATAGTTACCCAAGGGGAAAAGAGGAGGGGGGGGAATAAATCAGGAGGTTGGAATTAGCAAAAATACACTATTATACATAAAATAAACAACAGGATGCTACTGCATAGCACAGGGAACTATATTTAAAATCCTATGATAAACCATAATAGAAAAGATATGAAAAAGTGTATATGTGTGTGTGTGTGTGTGTGTGTGTGTGTATAAAACTGAATCACTTTGCTGTCCACCAGAAACCAACACATAATTGTAAATAAACTATACTTCAATTTAAATATATATATATATATATATAACATGGCATGCCTATGGAAGTAAATTCCAAAAGAATTTAAAAATTCATATAAATTTTAAAAACATGGCATACCTTATGAATGCAAATGAACAACCAATATATCAATAATTAATATATGAACAACTCTATTCTTTCAAAAAATAAAATTGTCCTTCAGCATATTGTATGAGTAAAAGAAAGTTTAAATAATAGTTTTGGCCAAAATTATAATGATTATTGATGGTTAATGATGGTTAATACTGAAATCAGATTGATTATATTCTTTGCAGCCAAAAATGGAGAAGCTCTATATAGTCAGCAAAAAATAAGACTGAGAGCTGACTGTGGCTGAGATCATGAACTCCTTATTGCCAAATTCAGACTTAAACTGAAGAAAGCGGGGAAAACCACTAGACCATTCAGGTATGACCTAAATCAAATCCCTTACGATTGATTATATAGTGAAGTGACAAACAGACTTGAGGAATTAGATTTGATAGACAGAGTGCCTGAAGAACTATGGATGGATGTTCATGACATTGTACAGGAGGCAGGTATCAAGACCATCCCCAGGAAAAAGAAGTGCAAAAAGGCAAAATGGCTGTCTAAGGATGCCTTACAAATAGGTGTGCAAAGAAGAGAAGTGAAAGGCAAAGGAGAAAAGGAAAGATATACCCATTTGAATGCAGAGTTCCAAAGAATAGCAAGGAGAGATAAGACAGACTTCCTCAGTCATCAAAGCAAAGAAATAGAGAAAAACAACAGAATGGGAAAGACTAGAGATCTCTTCAAGAAAATGAGAGATACCAAGGGAACATTTCATGCAATGATGGACACAATAAAGGACACAAATGGTATGGACCTAACAGAAGCAGAAGATATTAAGAAGAGGTGGCAAGAATACACAGAAGAATGATGCCCAAAGATCATTACAACCCTGATAATCATGATGATGCGATCACTCACCTAGAGCCAGACACCCTGGAATGCAAGTCAAGTGGGCCTTAGGAAGCATCACTATGAACAAAGCTAGTGGAGGTGATGGAATTCCAGCTGAGCTATTTCAAATCCTGAAAGATGCTGCTGTGAAAGTGCTGCCCTCAATATGCCAGGAAATTTGGAAAACTCAGCAGTGGCCACAGGACTGGAAAAGGTATTTTCATTCCAATCTCAAAGAAAAGCAATGTCAAAGAATGTATGGATGTGAGAGCTGGACTATAAAGAAAGCTGAGTGCCGAAGAATTGATGCTTTTGAACTGTGGTGTTGGAGAAGACTCTTGAGAGTCCTTTGGACTGCAAGGAGATCCAACCAGTCAATCCTAAAGGAGATCAGTCCTGAATATTGATTGGAAGGACTGATGCTGAAACTCTAATACTTTGCCCATTGATGCAAAGAACTGACTCATGTGAAAAGACCCTAACACTGGGAAAGATTGAAGGCAGGTGGAGAAGGGGACGACAGAGGATGAGATGATGGGTTGCCATCACTGACTCAATGGACATGAGTTTGAGTAAGCTCCAGGAGTTCGTGACAGACAGGGAAGCCTGGCATGCTGCAGTCCATGGGGTCACAGAGTTGTACACAACTGAGCGACTGAACTGAAAACTGAAGAAAGCTCATACTTCCTAGGAAAATTTCTAGCTGACCAGGTGGTCACTGCTTATGTTTATTTTTTCATACATAGGAAACACACCTCATTCTGAATAGCGGAATAGAAAAATCTAAGAGAAATAAAACAGAAGCAACAGTAGAAGGCTGTGAAAGACTTCAGACTTCCTCAAAGGCATGTGAAAAGAGAGAAGTGTTTTTTTTTTTTTTAATGCTGTCTTGCCCCTATTTTGATGATTCTGACTAGAAGCCAGCCAGTGCCCCTTCTTCAATAGCTGAATATGCCCCATGTTGGTCTTTCACAGGCTGGGCTATATACCTTCCTTAATCAATTCAGGGCCAGGAACTTAGACAGCTGGGGATAGTCCCTGTACACCAGAGTCCACAAAATTATTCAAATTAGCCACTCCACAGGGATCCTGGGAAACCTGGCTAACTCCACTCCACCTACCATACATAACCCACCACCTACAGTTCCAACTTGCTGTTATCCTGTCCTAAAGGGGCAAGCCCCTGTATATCTTGTCTGACAGCCAACTCTGTATCAGAACTGTAAGTAAAAGAGAGTTGTCTTTGATCTATCCAAGTATCAATGTGCTATATCTCACCATCAAAAGACCCTTTAAATCTTATGAAACAAGGAGTTTTAGATGCTGCCCATAAGAGGACACCTGCCATTCGAATGCTGAAGAAACGATCCTGCACCCTGATCGTGGTCTTGGAGTGGCCTGGGGTAGTGTGACTTAAGAACAAACACAGTGGTGGACTCAGAGAGGTGGCAACTGGGCCTTCAGCCTACCATGCTACCTGCAGCAAGTTCTCCTGAAGGAAATCTAAGTTGCCCATCTCACAAAGTCACCCAAACCCTACTCTAAGGATAGAGCTTACGCTAAGATATGAAATTCCTCTGTGACTCCTATTGGTGCAGAAGTATATGTGTGTTTTCAACCGGCCATCAGACTGGAAAGTGAAGTCGCTCAGTCACGTCCAACTCTTTGAGACCCCATGGACTGAAGCCTACCAGGCTCCTCAGTCCATGGAATTTTCCAGGCAAAAGTACTGGATTGGGTTGCCATTTCCTTCTTCAGGGGATCTTCCCAACCCAGGGATCGAACCTGGTTCTCTTGCACTGCAGGCAGACGCTTTACCATCTGAGACTGGAAGGAAAGAGTAATAGTACTTGACTAGGGTTTAGTTTCTCCCTCTCTTCTTCCAAGAACAAAAAAGTACACATATTCCCAATTACCACCAGCAGACAATAGTCAACCATGAGTATCAGCATGAAACCCAGGCTACGTGGTGGCAGAATGGCCACCAAATTGCCACAAGAGGAACCTGCCTGCCTCTGGACTTCAAATTATGGGTACTCAGAGTCTGGGTACTTTTGTTGTTGTTGTTCTCAACATCAGGAAGCAGCCTACAGAATTTAATTTTTAGTGCTTTGCTACTATAGGTGTGTGTGTTCCGCTATATAAAGTCATAGCATCTGAACATTCTAAGCAATCTCTTTAGCGAAGGTTCACCAAAACCTAGTCATTATAACGTTTTTTTTCTTCTTTCAACAAATGCACTTAAGCCAGCTCTGTTTATCCCTGTACAGATCAAGGAGCCACATAGGAATGAAATACTTTAAAAGACAAGGTTTACAAAGAAATATGATCTAGCAAGCTCTTCTAATCACTCCTACAAATATTGGCATATTTTGACACTGTAGTTTTAATAAATGCAAGGATCTGCTACAGTTGATTATCTGCTTCACATTTGAAAAGTGTATTGATCACTTGACTTGAATTAATGATGCAAGCTTCTTAATTGGACAATCAGGATCAGGAAGCTGGATATATTTTCATGAGAAGAGCTTCTCTTTTATTGACTTCCTCATGGGCACTAATGAAATTATCATTTAGGGTAATGTTGCTTCTTCTACTGATTGAAATATTATGATTATACAATATTGACTTTCCTTGATAATAAAATGAAATTGAATTATTAAAACTCATTTTAATGGCTTGGGATTTGCTTGTGTAATTTACTGCAGACTCTTTTACTTAAGAAACTTTTTTTCTAAATACTGAAAATTTTACTTTCTATGGAAGGTGATCTGAACTACTTTGGGTTTATTTTTAAAGTCAAGATAGTTTAACTCTAGATGACACTGAATTCAAAGCTTTGTTGTTGCTATTCAGTCGCTCAGTCATGTCCGACTCTTTGCAACCCCAAGGACTGCAGCATGCTGGGTTCCCTGTCCTTCACTATTTCCTGGAGTTTCCTCAAACCCATGTCCATTAGGTCAGTAATTCCATCCAACCATCTCATCCTCTGTCGTCCCCTTTTCTTCTTGCCTTCAATCTTTCCCAACAACAGGGTCTTTTCCAATGAGTCAATGCTGCATCAGGTGATCAAAGTACTGAATATTCAGGGTTGATTTCCTTTAGGATCGACTAGTTTGATCTCTGTGCTGTCCAAGAGACTCAAGAGTCTTCTCAAACACAATTCAAAAGCATCAATTATTCCGCGCTCAGCCTTTTTCATTGTCTAGCTCTCACATCCATACATGACTACTGGACAAACCACAGCTTTGACTATTCAGACTTTTGTAGGCAAAGTAACATTACCTGCTTTTTAATATGCTGTCTAAGTTGGCATTAGCTTTTCTTCCAAGGAGCAAACGTCTTCTAATTTCACCATCTGCAATGATTTTGGAGCCCAAGAAGATGAAGCCTCTCACTATGTCCATTGTTTCTCCATCTATTTGCCATGAAGTGATGGGACCAGATGCCATGATCTTAGTTTTTTTAATGTTAAAGTTTTAAGTCAGTTTTTCACTCTCCTCTTCTCCTTCATCAAGAGGCTCTTTTTTGAGTTCCTCTTAGTTCCTCTTGCTTTCTGCCATAAAGGTGGTGTCATCTGCATATCTGAGGTTATTGATATTTCTCCCAGCAATCCTGATTACAGCTTGTGCTTCATCCAGCCTGGGATTTCACATGATGCACTCTGCATAAAAGTTAAATAAGCAGGGTAACAATATACAGCCTTGACATACTCTTTTTCCAGTTTTGAACCAGTCCATTGTTCCATGTCCAGTTCTAACTGTTGCTTCTTGACCTTCATACAGGTTTTGCAGAAGGCAGGTAAAGTGGTCTGGTATTTCCATCTCTTAATGAATTTTCCAGTTTGTTGTGATACACACAGTCAAAGGCTTTAGCATAGTCAATGAAGCAGAAGTATATGTCTTTCTAGAATTCTCTTGCTTTTCTGATGATCCAATGGATGTTGGCAATTTAATCTCTGGTTCCTCTGCCTTTTCCAAATTCAGTTTGTACATCTGGAATTTGTCAATTCACATACTGTTGAAGCCTAGCTTGAAGGATTTTGAACATTACCTTGCTAGCAGATGAAATGAGTGGAATTGTGTAGTAGTTTGAACATTTTTGGCACTGTCCTTCTAAACTGACCTTTTCCAGTCAGGTGGCCAAAGTTTTAACCTTTCTCTAAAAAAGTAATTTCTAAATTTCCTGAAAATTGTGATTGGTTGCATCCTTGACTCTATGGATGCGAGTCTGAGTGAACTCCAGGAGCTGGTGATGGACAGGCAGGCCTGGCATGCTACAATTCATGGGGTCGCAAAGAGTCGGACACGACTGAGCGACTGAACTGAACTGAAACTGAAGGTCCTGATGACTTAGAAAAAAAGATATATTCAAGACAGTGAGTTTTTTAGAATTTCAATTTTTGTCTTCTGTTTCTCTTTTTTGTATTTTGAAATATGTTAACACTCCTGACTGCATAGTTTCAGAAGCATTCATGTCACTTGATATGCCAATGTGAGATAAATATCATGTCCCAAATCTTAGATATAAAGGTATTGTATCTCAGGTAATTTGGATCTGCTTTAAGTCAAAGAGTTAGTTGATGGCAGATCTGGTATAACAATCTACAGCTCTTTTCTTCCCAAGATCGCTTCATGGTCTGATCCAAGCTCTTTTCACTGCACTACAACTTGATTAGAAAAATTAATATGCTGGTCTGTATAATATAAGTAATGTCTTTATAGGATACATTTAAAAATAAGCATTTTATTACTATTCCCAGTTGTTTTTTCTCACCCATTTAATGTGCATTCATTTGCCCAGACTTCTCATACCCAACATTTCCTTTCAGCTGTGATTTGAAACTAGTAGATAATAATAAGGTTTTTACATCACTTCTTTTAAAAGGACCCACCATTACAGAATCCTAAATGAAAGGTTTTCTCTAAAAGATAAATTCCCCCACTTATTTTCCTTTTCTCCCCCAGTACAACCATACCTGAGGTATCTGGTAGAGAAACAAATGATGATACAGCACATACTCTGTTATCCTAGGGTCCAGCCCATGTTCCCACAGCACAGGGTAGACAGAAAATTAGTTCATGACTTATTTTCTATGTGCTTCTTAGAAAGCAAAAGGAGCTAGGGAAATCCAGCATTGTTCTAATTGCTTTCTTTTTACCTGATCTATCTTGAACTAGGCTTATTAAAACAGGCCCACTAAGTCACGTAAATCATTTTGTGGTGCTCATGATGGGGATCACTCATCCACCCACCACACTGAGTTCTCTCCAGAAGCAAACAAATAGGTTAAGAATGTTCCTAAAAATCAGAAGCAGAAAAACCTCTGAATTCAACTTCAGTATCCAAAGGCTTTGTAGTCAGATACTCTAAGTGGGATGAGAAGTTTGCTTCAAATAAAATATAAGCACAATTTAACCCCAAATTCAGAAAGAAATTACTCAGATTAAGCATTCTCTCTAGTGACTGTCAATATGTGGTTTCCAGGGATAAGGAGGAAAAGGAACGAGATCATTCTGACTCTGTAAACTCCACAAATTAAAGCTGCAAATGAAGGCAGTATTTTTCCTCTTTAAAACTCTAGGGACTTCCTTGGTGGTCAAGTGGTTAAGAGTCTGCCTTGCAATGCAGGGGACATGAGTTTGACTCCTGGTCAGGGAACTAAGATCCACATGTCTCAGTGCAACTGAGCCTTCATGCCACGACTACTGAGCCAGCACCCCACAGCTAGAGTCTGTGTATAGAAATGAAAGCTCTCACAAGACACAACTAAGACCTGATATAGTCAAATAAATAAATAGGAAAATTTAAAAAGTCTAAATGCTAAGAGGAAAAACCATAGGTTTTCTCATTTGGAAAAAAATAAGAGAACTTTCTTGGTGGTCCACTGGCTAAGACTCCACACTTCCAATGCAGAGGGCCTGGGGTTCGATCCTTGGTCAGGGAACTAGAACCCACATGCCACAACTAAGACCTGGTACAGCCAAATAAATATTTGAAAACAAGAAAACAAAATTGTACACCAACAAATTTTTAAAAAGAAACAAAAATGATCCATCTTCTGATTCCTTCTACTTAATGCATCACCCTTATATTATCTGCATTAAAATTTCACCAGTTACTGCTTCTTTAATTCCTTATGCACAAGCTTCAGTAAGACTTTGGAAGGCCCAGATGCTTCTTTATCTGAATGACAATGCAATGACTGAAGCACTAGTACCTCAAATAGAATACTACCTTCTTTATTTCTTACAAAAACTAAAATAATGTTACCATTTGAAAATCATGCTATAATATGCTTTATTACATCTACTTAAATGTGTCAGAGATCACATCCTTTATTTTCCCATCCCTTTATTTTCCATCCCTTTATTTCTTTATTTTCTTATTCAACAAGTATTAGTGAGTACATCCTCTTTCAGGTATTGCTTGGAATTAATCACTGAATGTAATTAATCATTCCTCCCTTCATATGATATTCAGCAAGGCTTGCACATTCATATGGAATAAATCTAACAAATTATATGCTGACAGAGAGGTGGTACGCAGCCCATCACCTTGCCTTTGCTATAAAAGCCCTTCATGCATGTATGCTACGTCATCTGCGGCTCTTTGCAACCTCATGGACTGTAGCCCGCCAGGCTCCTTTGTCCACAGGATTTTCCAAGCTAGAATGCTGGAGTGGGCTGCTGTTTCCTCCTCCAGGGGATCTTCCAGACCCAGGGATCAAACATGTGTGTTTCCTGCATTGCAGGTGGATTCCTTACCGCTTGAGCCATTGGGTGAAAGCCCTACATAGATTTAAATTGGATATTCATAGTTATTGAAGGAGTGGCTTAGATAACAGGAAATGGTGTAAACTGTCTTTAAGATGCATCAGAAGGACTGTCTAGGCATAGAGCTTCAAGAATTTCATGACTCAAATTCCTCAGATATCTAGGTGTTTTATGTTTTTTGACAAGATTTCCTAAATAGCAAAATTATCACTTTATATAGTATAGATTGTTTTTTTTCATGTGTGGTGACCTTACCATTCCAGTTGATGTGAAGGTAGCCATATGTTCAGAGTTCCTCAGACTTGTTAGTCTACTTACTTTGCATGACTTGCTGACAACTGGCACATTTATTTCCAAGACAGAAGGCAGACCAAAGAAATCTGTATCCCCTCATGAATGCTATATTCTTTCTGATGCTTGACAAGCCTGTAAGTAGAACTGAGTCTGGAATTTTTTTTGACCATTCTCAAATCCAGTCCCAGTCTTTTTTGACCATGTACATACTGACTATGCCAAAGCCTTTGACTGCGTGGATCACAATAAACTGTGGAAAATTCTGAAAGAAATCGGAATACCAGACCACCTGACCTGCCTCTTGAGAAATCTGTATGCAGGTCAGGAAGCAATAGTTAGAACTGGACATGGAACAACAAACTGGTTTCAAACAGGAAAAGGAGTGCATCAAGGCTGTATATTGTCACCCTGCTTATTTAACTTCTATGCAGAGTACATCATGAGAAACGCTGGACTGGAAGAAACACAAGCTGAAATCAAGATTGCTGGGAGAAATATCAATAACCTCAGATATGCAGATGAAACCACCCTTATGGCAGAAAGTGAAGAGAAACTAAAAAGCCTCTTGATAAAAGTGAAAGTGGAGAGTGAAAAAGTTGGCTTAAAGCTCAACATTCAGAAAACAAAGATCATGGCTTCCAGTCCCATCACTTCATGAGAAATAGATGGGGAAACAGTGGAAACAGTGTCAGACTTTCTTTTTTGGGGCTCCAAAATCACTGCAGATGGTGATTGCAGCCATGAAATTAAAAGACGCTTCCTCCTTGCAAGGAAAGTTATGAACAACCTAGATAGCATATTCAAAAGCAGAGACATTACTTTGCCAACTAAGGTCCGTCTAATCAAGGCTATGGTTTTTCCTGTGGTCATGTATGGATGTGAGAGTTGGACTGTGAAGAAGGCTGAGCCCCAAAGAATTAATACTTCTGAACTGTGTGGTGTTGGAGAAGACTCTTGAGAGTCCCTTGGACTGCAAGGAAATCCAGCCATTCCATTCTGAAGGAGATCAGCCCTGAGATTTCTTTGGAAGGAATGATGCTAAAGTTGAAACTCCAGTACTTTGACCACCTCATGCAAAGAGTTGACTCATTGGAAAAGACCCTGATGCTGGGAGGGATTGGGGGCAGGAGGAGAAGGGGATGACCCAGGATGAGATGGCTGGATGGCATCACTGACTCAATGGCCAAGAGTCTGAGTGAACTCCGGGAGTTGGTGATGGACAGGGAGGCCCGGCATGCTGCGATTCATGGGGTTGCAAAGAGTCGGACACGACTGAGCGACTGAACTGAACTGAACGGATGTGATAAGACATAGAATTAGTTCATCCTCCAATTCTAACACTTTAAAGAGGATGTTTAGCTTATTTCTTTCCTTAAATTTCCTATTTCTTTGCTCTAGTTGCCTTTAATATCTGAGCCTGAAGTAACTAAACATCATATTCAAAAGCAGAGACATTACTTTGTCAACAAAGGCCCGTCTAGTCAAGGCTATGGTTTTCAAGTGGTCATGTACGGATGTGAGAGTGGACTATAAAGAAAGCTGAGCGCTAAAGAATTGATGCTTTTGAACTGTGGTGTTGGAGAAGACTCTTGAGAGTCCCTTGGACTGCAAGGAGATCCAACCAGTCCATCCTAAAGGAGATCAGTCCTGGGTGTTCACTGGAAGGACTGATGGCTGAGGCTGAAACTCCAATACTTTGGCCATCTTGTGCGAAAAACTGACTCATTTTAAAAGACCCTGATGCTAGGAGGGATTGGGGGGAGGGGGAGAAGGGGATGATAGAGAATGAGATGGCTGGATGGCATCACTGACTCGATGGACATGAGTTTGGGTGAACTCCAGGAGTTGGTGATGGACAGGGAGGCTTGGTGTGCTGTGGTTCATGGGGTCACAAAGAGTTGGACACAACTGAGCAACTGAACTGAACTGAAATGAAGTACCCTCTTAGACAGTATGCTTCAAATAATTTCTCATTTTGTTTTATATTAGAAATCATCTAATTCTTTGAACATGATTCAAATAAATGGAAAGATATCCCATGCTCTTGGATTGGAAGAATTAATACTGTTAAAATGGCCACACTACCCAAAGCAGGCTACAAATTTAATGTGACTCATCCAATTACTTGTTATATTTTTCAGAAAACTAGAAAAAATAATCTTAAGTTCATATGGAACTATAAAAGACCTAGAATTGCCAAAACAATACTAGGAAGAAGGACAAAGCAGGAAACATAACCCTCCCAGACTTCAAACAATTCTACAAATCTACAGTAATCAAGACAGCATGGTACTGGCACAAAAACAGACAAATGGATTAAAAGAACAGAATAGAGAGCCCAGATTTAAACTCACACACCTATGGTCAATTAATCTTTGACAAAGGAGGCAAAAATGCACAATGGAGAAAAGACACTCTCTTCAGCAAATGGTGCTTGGAAAGTTGAAATGCCACATGTAATTCAAGGAAGTTAGAACATACCCACTCACCATACACAAAAATAAACTCAGAACACCTTAAAGACTTAAATACGAGACATAATACTATAAAACTCCTAGAAGAGAACATGGGAAAAACATTATCTGACATAAATTGCACTGATGTTTTCTTAGGTGAGTCACATAAGGCAACAGAAATAAAAACAAAAATAAACAAATGGGACCAAATAAAACTTACAGGCTTTTGTACAGCAAAAGAAATAATAGACAAAATGAAAAGACAATGTGGGGCCCCAAGTGGAGAAACCTCTATGGGCATAAGAGTAGCATGCTAAGCTTGGGCTTAAAGAAAACACACACATTTCGGTTAGAAGCTATAGATGGCGCCTGCAGGAAGGAGTGAAGGCGTGGTCTATATTGTTTATCAAAATTTTTGATTGGCCCTCTTGATTTCCATGCTCGTGGACAATGCATGATCACCATAGACCCCTATCATGATGTAAGCACATGGTAATCTGACCTTTAACTTAATTGGTAGAACTATGGAAAGTCCCTCGCAAAAACTCCCCTGCTTGCCTTTATAAACCAAGAGCTTACGACAATAAAGTGGAACTGCTCAGACAGAACCCCTGTTGCATCTGATTGTCTCTCGCTCACCAGGGGGCTGGGTTGGCGGACAGCAGGCTCACCTCTCCTCGGGACCCCTCAGCCTTGCTGAGGGAAGTTCCACGGCCTCTCTCTTTTTGCAGCGCGCCCCCCGCAAAAACTGGCGCCCAACATGGGGCTTGAAGCGGACCGACTGAGGCTGTGACATCGTGCGGCTTTGAAAGAAGAAGCGACAAGCGGCCATTAAACAGGCCCCAGCGTGGCGTTTCCCTGAAGAGAAACGACACCCGAGGTAAAGCGGACTTCAAGGTGAGTCCCCCTTATAGGGGAATTGGCGAAAACCCTCTTTGCTCATTTTCCTTCTTCTTCTCTTTCCTGATTTAGTTTCCTTTCTCGGGAGTTTCAGTGAACAGGCGAACGGTTGTGGAGGCAACTGACAAGTCCCAGCTAGGGCCACTCTCTGGAGGACTTTGAAGGCCCCACGATGGGTAAGCCTCAGTAGCTAGAGCCCGATCGGGTGAAACTCTCCTTCAAACATTCTGAACTGAGGACTTGGCCTAGAATCTTCCCTGTGGGCACAGGTCAGGCACTTAAAGGCCATTAGGGCGCCTACCACTTAAAGACTCCCGTGAAAGGATAAGGGGGTCACAGAACGGGCTAGAGACCCTTAGGGTGCCCGCCCCTAGCAAGAAAACTTCTGTGCAACGGCGTAGGCACATAAATATTTCCAAAAGCATACCACAAACCCAACTTCCTGGCCGCCACCGCTCCCGGTAGGATTTCTGGTGGTTGTCCTGTGACTCTTCTCTCTATTCCCCCTTGGCAGCATGGGAAATAACATCGGCAAGTCTGACGAGCCTGCACTCAAGGCACTGACATATATCTTCAAAAGCAGGGGACTTGAGATTTCCAACGCTCAGGCCATCAAGGTCTGGGAGACCGTTGTACTGTTGGCCCCCTGGGTTGCTTTGGCCAATCTGTTCTCTTGGGACACTTGAGATCGAATGAGGACCCCCCCTTAGGGTTCTGTCTGACCATTTTGGCCCTCAAGCTCTGCTTTTCACAGAGCGAGGAGCATGCCACTGATGCGGGTGCCCCCAATTCAAAGTCAGAAAAACAATGGGAAAAGTTTGACAAGGAACGAGTCATGTCGGACCAAAATACAGCAAAAGAGACTGCAGGGAATAAAGACTCTAGAGCAAATAGTGGGCCATGGGAGCCTTTCGGGGATGATGAAGGGATGGAAGAGAATAGAGACCCCCCTGATGCCTCAGGACTGGGAGCCCAGGGGAGAAATCTGTACCCCTCCCTGCCTCCCCCATTTGAGGAAGTTTCGGGAGCACCTTGGGTGGGAGAGACAACGAGGTCACCTTGGAAAGGGAGAACCTATCCCGGGGACCCTTGGGTATTCCCGCTGCCCTTTATCGGCCTGACTCAAGCCTTTCCTGTAAATGTTAACCCGNNGGGTTTGGGGGGATGGCGGACAGGTACCCCTGGGAGGCCAATGATCTAAAAGAGCTCAAAAAGGCAGTGGCGGAAGATGGCCCAAACTCCCCGTGGGCGGAGACTATTCTCCAGGGCCTGCCTCATCAACCTTGTACGACCCAAGACTGGAAGATGCTATGTAAGGCAGTGCTCCCCAGCAACACCTATATCAAGTGGTGTGCCTTTTTCAAGGGAGAATGTCATGCTCAGGCGGAAAGAAATCAAGCTACCAACCCTGCTATCCCAGTGACTTTCGGGATGTTGTCAGGGACAGCAGATCAATGGAGCATGGGGCCCCATAAGGCCACCATCCCTGCTCCTTATACAGATCAGGTAAGGGCCATATGCCTCGCCGCCTGGAAAAAGCTTGCGGAGGGCCCCAGTGAGCCTCCCATATCGGGTATTACTCAAAAAAATAATGAAGACCTCTCCACCTTCATAGATCGGGTAGAAAAGAGCATACAGAGAAAATTCCCTCCGGGGCCCCTGAGAGATCAATTTGTTAAGCTATTAGTCTGGGAAGGAATGAACTCAGACCATAAGTTGGCTTGTGCAGGACAGAAGGACCGCTCCATGGAGCGATGGATTATAGCCACCAAAGACGTGGGGACACAGAGCCATCAGACCCGCTCTATTTCAACTGCCCTTCAGGCCCAGACTGAAGCCCTTACCGAGGCGATGACCAAGGCCCTCTCCGCTATGACGACCTCTGGGGGGACCACATCCAAGGGACCCTTAGTCCCCCCAAAATCGGGTCGATGCTTTGGCTGCGGACGAGAGGGACACTTTAAGAAGGAGTGCCCCCAAGGCGGGGGAAGACCTACTGGTCGGAGACCCCCCACTACTCCATGCCCGTGATATAGGAAGGGATCTCAGTGGAAGGCAGAGTGCAAATCTAAGTTTGATAAAGATGGCAAGCCTTTAAACTAGATGAGGGGCAACCCCCAGCCCCGTCACCCCAAGGGGGACCTCATTTCTTACCAGATCATATTGAAAAGCTCCTTCAAAAACCCTTCCCCGGATGCGGCTCGCTCCAACCCCCTACAAGGCTAATGGGGATCAATAAGGCCAAAGAGCCCCCCAGAGCCAATTGGACTGTGCCTACTGTGCCTGGATTAAGGCCTAAAATGGATATTACCATAGGAGGAAAGAGATTTAGATGTTTGATCGACATGGGAGCTGATCGGACTGTCCTCAGAGCAGAGGAGGTCCCACCTAGCTGGAAATTGCTCCCTGGGCCTCAACTATTGGGTGTTGGGGGGAACACTCGATCTAAAGAGACTGCTGAATGGCTCCCCTGGAAAGATGTTGATGGTTCTACAGAAGAGGTTCGGCCCTTGATAGCTTCTGGATTGAATGTAAATTTGCTTGGTCAAGATATTTTGGGACAGGCAGATGTATATATTACTACTGATTATAAGGGCTCTTATGATGATCTCCTCGATGAGGAGGAATATCAACAACATTTTAAGCATTCTCCCATACCAAACTATAGGGGAGATTCTGAATTTGATAAACTTTGCAAGGGAGAGCCCCTAACCCGATGGAAGGTGCCCGCCCCAATCCTAAGGGCCACTGCCCCCCAGGTCCCTCCTATACAATGGAAACCCAGACCTCCAATATGGGTGAAGCAGTGGCCTCTTCCATCCACTAAGCTACAAGCCCTGAGAGAAATCATCTCTGAACAACTAAATTTGGGACATATCTGCCCTTCCACTAGCCCTTGGAATACCCCAATATTTGTAATTAAAAAATCCTCAGGAAAATGGAGGGTGTTACAAGATCTTAGAAAGATCAATGAGAAAATGATCATCCAAGGGACACCCCTAAGGGGGTTACCTGGATACCAGCTATTCCTAGTATTATGTCTTATGGTAATAATATCAAAGACTGTTTCTTTTCTATACCTCTACAACCCCAAGATTGTGAAAAGTTTGCCTTTTCAGTACCCTCCACTAGTTTTGAGGGGCCTGATGAGCGTTTTGAATGGACAGTTTTACCACAGGGAATGGCAAACAGCCCTGCCTACTGTCAAAACTATGTGAAAGATCTTCTCCAACCAGTTAAGAGATTTGACATATATTAAATTATATGTTTATATGGATGATATCATCTTGGGTGTCCCGACTGCTGAATCGCTGACAGAAGCATATAAAATTTTACAAAAGTGTCTATCAGAAGGGGGACTCCATATATCCACTGATAAAGTCCAGGTTGTCCCGCCTTTTAAGATTCTGGGGTCTCAGCTGTCCCTAGAAGGTGTGAGCCCCCTAAAACCTCAGCTATACATTCAAGACTCCTACTCCCTGACTGGCCTACAATAAGTCTTGTGAGAACTCAGTTGGCTACGACCCTGGATCCCTGTTTTGACAGGCCAACTCTTGCCCCTCTTTGATCTATTAAAAGATAGACAGCCCAATGATGAGATAACCCTTCTACCTTCCCACAAAAAGATCTTTCAAGACGTTCAAAGGGCCCTCAACGAGGCCCAGCTTGCCAGATATATTCCTGAAGAGAGTTTGCAATTGTGGGTCCTGCCTAATCTGTCCTTACTTATGGCAGCCTTGGTCCAAGAGGGAAAGCCTTTACAAAGGGTGCACATCTCCTTGGGAGGAACTCCCCAAGTTTATACTTGTATAGATCAAACAGCTGACTTAATACAGAACAGTCCGATGCTATGCGCGTGAACCCGATAAGATTGTTATCCCATATAGACTATCAGATTTTGAATGGATTCAAAGAAACAATGGGAGAATAGCCTTAGCCCTAGAGGGATACCTAGGCATCCTTGACTGTCATTATGCGCCACACAAATGGGTTACTTCTTTTAGCCACCTAGATTGGAGGGTGCCCCAATTATTTCTCTTTAAGCCTATACCAAATGCTCTCAATGTTTTTACTGATGGAGGAAAGAGTGGTGCAGCAGTCGTCGTGTTCTGGCCACCACAACAGTCACAACAGGCTAATCAACATATACAAAAATATTTTGAGCCTTGTGAGGGATCCGCACAGTTTAAAGAATTATTTGCTGTTGTCATGGCGCTCACAAAAGTCCCTGAGCTGATAAATCTGTTTTCTGACAGTCTTTATGTAGTAAACTTGCTTCCAGGATTGCTAAATTCTCACATATGGCTAGATAGCAATCCTATCACACCCCTCATGGTACAAGCCCCATACCCTGTTACTTGAACGGGATAACCCCATTTATATACACCATCTTAGGGATCATCAAAATTTACCTGGATTACTTTCAATGGGAAATTCCTTGGCCGATAGAGCGGCCTCCCTTACAATCCAAGCTTGTAATTTACAAGATGCTTATGATCGTCACGATCTTACATAAACTGGAGAGGGCTACATAAAAGGTTCCCACAGATCCTTATTAGAGAATTAAAAAAAATTATGCATACTTGTAGATCCTGTCTTCCTTATTTACAAATACCACCTTTACAGCCCCCAGGAGTAAACCCAATGTGCTGTGGCAAACTGATGTAACCCATTACTCCCCTTTTGGAAAACTTAAGTATGTCTTTGTGTCCATTGACACTTACTCTCATGCCTGCTGGGCCACTGCCCACACAGGAGAAAAAGCAAAACATGCTCAAAGCCATTTTTTATAATGTTTTGCGACATTGGGCCTTCCCCATCAAATAAAGACAGATAATGGCCCTTGCTTCATCAACCAGAGCTTACAAAAATTATTCCAGCAATGGCACATTTATCACAACACTGGAATCCCACATAACCCCCAGGGACAAGCCATAATTGAGTGCCACCATCAAAATGTAAAGGCTCAATTACAAAAACAGAAAGGGGGAATAAGCCCTCACCAGCAACTTGGAACGGCACTCTTTACTCTAAACATTTTAAATTTTTCAAAGGATGAACCGATACCACGTTTTCAAAAACATTGTCTAACCAAGAAATAAAACCTGAAATACAAGTGAGATGGAAAGACCCCATCACTGGCCAATGGAGGGGGCCTGATCCACTCCTTACAACTGGTAGAGGATTCGGATGCGTATTCCCCATTGGGGACCCCAGCCCTATATGGGTACCAGCAAAAAACCTTAAATTTATACCACAGGATAGAGATCAAACCTCAAAATCTGACACAGATTAAAAGAGACACTCACATATTGAGCCCAAGAACAAAAAGTTCCTGAGGTGATCTTTTCTTTCCTTTCAGATCATTGATGCGGCGAACCTGGTGGATACTGCTCCTGGTGATCGTCAGATTACTCATCCTCTCCTCGCTGACCTTTGTCTTTGCCATGGCTGTGCAACAGTTTTTAGAATCTCTGAAGCCTGGGTTTAATGACACACAAGGCCACCAACCATGAGGGTACAACAGTGTCAGCATCCGTGCTGGGCATTCAACAAGCTCAGACCATCAAGGCTGTAAATAACATATCCACTGCCTCTGCTCAAGGATTTCAAACCAGCTCACACCAGCTCGAATGCCTGAGGTCTGCCATAATGGGACTCCAACAACAGCTTGATCTCCACGCCAGAGCGATCGAGACATTGAGTGTTCTGGCGCGCATAGACTGCGATGTGAGATACCCCAGCTTTTGTCTGACAGCCTTTCCAGTGTTAAATGAGACTCTAAACCATGTAAAAAACCTATCACTAGGAATGAAAATGTGGGACAGAGAGTTTTGGGAGGGACAAGAGATGTTAACCCATATTATCAAACAACTAAACGTGTCCAAAATAAATCAAATTGTACCCCAGACATTTTGGGAACAGGTAAAAAGGGGAGCAACAGATTTATGGGACTGGATACAAAGTCCGTTCACCTGGTTTAAAAATACCTTCTATCTGATTGTCTTTGTTGTTTTGCTTGTTGTGGTGTTAAAGGTAAAAAAACCTCACAAGCCGTAGTAGACACTTGCAACAAAAAATAGTTATGCCTGCCCAAGTCATAGAGGAAGAGCCCCACGTTGGGCAACCACAAGACCCCTGGATTAATCTAGCCCTTCAAAAGATTAACAGAGACATATAAATAAAAAGAGTTTTAGATGCCCGTTGTCTCAAAGGCTCTGCCTGGCCCCCAAGAGATGGCTGGGTAGCCAATGACAGGTAAGATCCTCAGAGGAGGACAACCTAAGACAGGCACGGCTGCAGGGGGGTAGCGAGGCTGGAGGTTGGCCGCCTACAGCTTTACGCCTTGCTCTATAGAAGTATCATTACCAATGGCTTGAGGGCTTAAATAAAATTTTAAAAAAGGGGGAAATGTGGGGCCCCAAGTGGAGAAACCTCTATGGGCAAAAGAGTAGCATGCTAAGCTTGGGCTTAAAGAAAACACACGCATTGTGGTTAGAAGCTAAGATGGCACCTGCAGGAAGGAGTGAAGGCGTGGTCTCGTTTTTCAAAATTTTTGATTGGCCCTCTTGATTTCCATGCTCGTGGACAATGCATGATCACCATAGACCCCTATCATGATGTAAGCACATGGTAATCTGACCTTTAACTTGATTGGTAGAACTATGAAAAGTCCCTCGAAACACACCCCCCCCCCGCCCCCCGCTTGCCTTTATAAACCAAGAGCTTATGACAATAAAGCGGAACTGCTCAGACAGAACCCGTCTCGTCTGATTCTCTCTCGCTCGCTGGGGGGGCTGGGTGGACCTCTCCTCGGGACCCCTCGGCCTTGCTGAGGGAAGTCCACGGCCTCTCTCTTTTTGCGGCGTGCCCCCCGCAAGACAACCCTCAGGATGGGAGAAAATATTTGCAAACAATGTGACTGACAAGAGCTTAATTTCCAATATATACAAACAGCTCATACAACTTAACAACAACAAAAATTAAACAACCCAATCCAAAAAGAGGCAAAAGATCTAAAGAGATCTTTCTCCAAAGAAGACATAAAGATGAATAGGCACATGAAAAGATGCTCAACATACCAATTACTAGAGAAATGCAACTCAAAACTACAATGAGGTACTGCCTCACACCAGTCAGCATGGCCATCATTAAAAAGTCTACAAATAACAAATGCTGAAGAAGGCATGGAGAAAAAGAAACACTCCTAACCACGGTTTGCAATGTAAGCTGTTGCAGCCACTGTAGAAAACTGTATGGCCGCTCCTCAGAAACCTAAAACCAGAATCACTATACGATCGAGCAGTCCTACACCTGGGCATTTATCCAGATAAAACTGTAAATAAAAAAGATATATTCTCCTGTATGGTCACAGCATCACTATTCACAACAGCCAAGACATGGACAACCTCAATGTCCATCCTCAGATAAATGATAAAGAAGATGTATACAACGGAGCACTACTTAGCCATAAAAAATAATGAGATAATGTCACTTGCAACAGCATGGATCCACTAGACACTATCCTACTAAGTGAAGTAAGTCAGAGAAAGACAAATACCATATGATATTACTTATATGTTGGATCTAAAATATGACCCAGATGAACCTATCTGCAAACCAGAAACAGACTCACAGACATAGAGAAGCCTTGTGGTTGCCAGGGGGAAGGAACTGGAGGAGGAATGGAGTGGGAGGTTGGGGTTAGCATATGTCAGCCTCTATACACAGAATGAATAAACAACAAGGTCCCATTGTATGGCACAGAGAACCATGTTCACTATCCTATGAAAAACCATCATGGGATGGAATATATTAAAAAGGAATATATATGTGTATGTATGTATAATTGAATCGCTTTTCTGTACAGCATTAATTAACATAACACTGTAAATCAACTGTACTCCAATTGAAAAAAAAAAAAAGGAAGAAAGAGATGGTATGGAGAGGGGGATGGAAGGGGGGTTCAGGATTGGGAACACATGTACACCCGTGGCAGATTCATGTTGATGTATGGCAAAACCAATACAGTACTGTAAAGTAAAATAATAAAAAAAAAAGAAATCATCTATTTCTAAACCAAGTACTCCTCTATACCACTTATGAGTATTTGTGTTTCATTTCTTTAAAGAATTGAGCTCTGCATAATTAAAAATTTATACAAAAACCATTCAAATGGGGTTATTATTTTTTGCATAATAATAAAAATTTTTAATTAACAACAATTCTTGGGGTGGGATAGGGAGATAGAGAAAAATTTCACAAGTCAATGAGTAAGGCCATAAGAAAAATAAATGCTAAGGGTTTTTTGTACTACCTATTTTTTTTTTAATTCAGCAGATCAAATTATTTGTTCAGTCTGGGATATTCAACACAGTCTCATATACTTTCATTGTGTATTTGTACATATACAAGATCATAATTTCACAGAATTTTATTAATATCAATCCTTGTTTCATGACACATCCTCATCATATATAAATGCTAAGTTTTAATATAACTGCCACAAGGAGTGTTATTCCCTATTAATGGTTCTGAAGCGAAGTCCACCAAATAGATCTCTTTCCCATATTGTATTATGATCTACCTTCATAATTTTCCGGTATTAAATTCAAAATGCTATTACAATGAGTCTTCCTTTTCAAGTTTTTAGTATAATGAATTTGTTTTGAATTTCAATTCAAAGGGAATCTTCTCTATTCCCATTGAGGCAATCTTGCTGATCAGCAGCATTTGGTGCAAATAGTAGTCAAGCTTCAAAATTATGCAAAACATTCCCTGTTTCTCAAGAATTTCACTGAATTATTTAAAACTCAGTGGTGGAAACAAGCACCAGCTGTGGTGTAAAGGGAGTGGGAATTTGTAAATATGCACAAAGGGTTGGAATGATCAGTGAGTATAATTCACATAATTGTACACCCTTCTGCTGGCTGGACTCCGGGAAAAATCACACTGAAACCTAACTGTGCAACGCATATTATTTACCCAAAGAGGGTTTTCTAGTGTTCAATTAAAAAGTGTTTTGTCACAGTATCTTGCCATCTGTTTAAAACTTTCAAGCAATATTACATAACTCTAGCTCATTTGTATGGGCTATGTACTGACACAATGTTAACTACATAATGCTGAAATGTATAGCAATGGCATAACCCCCAATGACAGCAATGCAAGGATCAATGATATTCTCTTCCCCAAAGACTGTCACTTCATGGATAACAATACATGTTAATTTGGTCAATGAAACTAAAGTTGTAATAAAGAGAAAACAATAACAACAGATTAAGGAGTTATTCTACAACTAAGTATTACTTTCAATCATACTGAAAACATAATAGAGATGACAGCAATTTTACTGTCTTGCCACACCTCTGGTATACAGAAACATATCACAAAATTTAGCAAATCAAAAGCTGCAGCTATTGCATGTTTCTACCTTTGGTTCTGTCAAAATCCCAACGTGGAAAATAAGGATGTATATTGACCTATCTGCTACACTTATATTACTTTATTTCCCTCTGATTTAGGGAATCACCTATCAATTATGCTTCAAACAGGACAGAAACAGGCTAAAACTTTGATTTTTCTTCCCTTCAGATCATTTCATTCTCTCATCAAAAAAGATATGTTGACGAGAGATGTTAAATTTAATTCAGTGTGTATTTATCAAACATCCATTATGAATGCTTGGAACTCTGAGATACTCAAAAGTACAAAAATGGTCTCTGTCCAAAAGGAACTTAAAATGTTATTAGGTAATATGTGTGATTTACCAATCAAGAAATCTGAAGCCATTGACCTTTAAAGAATGCTTATTTTGCTCATGAATTTCATGATAATAAGCCTTTTAAAAATTAGCCTTCTGAATGCTATATATTAAAACAGATATGAGGGAATGTATCTTTCTTGTTGATACATTAGGAATTTGATTCCCCTATTAGAAGGTACAAATCTGTCCAAAGAGACAATGAATCTTTTCAGACATCTTTGTACACTAGGGTCCAAGAGGGGGGAAAATAGTCAAGGTTAGGATATTATTCAATTGATTTGAAAACAATTGTTTTTCCTGGCCTGAGCATGACTTGCCAAAATAACTTCCTGCTTTGAGCCTTCTTCTCCCTCAATGGAGGAGACAAGAAAAATGAGAAGAGTGAGAAAGGAAATCATTATTGGAAGGAGAGTAGGCACGTCAGACATTTTAAATGGAAAAAAAGGCAGGAAATCTGGTAGCAGAGAATGCTGGGGACAGATCCTAAGAGTTGGTAGATATGAGCTCAATGGTAACTTAATTATCTCAATCCTAGAGACCATCAGTTAAATAGAGAAACTTGGTACATGTTTTTTTTCTCTCATGCAAGAAAAGGAAATGCTTCTATTAAATGTTGTTCTGCAGAACATGTGTTTAGTCATATTCTGAGTAATTTTGCTTGAAATAATATGGCTTTATTGAAAACACGAGCAGGAAACAAGAAGTGTTTATGTCTCAGATGAGGACTGTCATAAACGTTTTGCACAATTTCACTGAACAACGTGTCTACTCTAAGTGTATGTGACATTCTAAACTGCCTGTGGGAAAGCATAAAACCAAAGAGAAATTAAAGTAATTCCTAAACTAGGGGAAAGCCTAAGCCTTCACTCATGTTATCTTAGTATTCTGAATAAAATTGCTTCACTGTATTGACAAATACAAAATTATCCAAAGCAAGAGGGATCTGAGGTGGGATTTTTTGCCATTATATATTTAATGTGGGTTCTTTTCTATTTTTTAAAAAATAAAGCATAGACTTACTGTGGGCAAAATTGTGAAAAAATACTTATATCAATAGAGTATGTTAAAATCTGCTGACTTTTTATATGCATAATATAGTTCTAATCATTATAATCACTGTGTAAGTTGGTATCAATGTCTAATTTTTACTGATGAGAACAGACGAGATTAAATGATTTGCCCATTTGGGTAATTAGAGAGTAGCAATATTCCGACACAATTCAGGCCTCATGATTCTATGTTCTGTACTCCTCTTCCACCACAAATATGTACCATGTCCTCTTTTTAACTTCTTTTCCCCACCCCCTTTAAAGCAAGCAGTGATTTTGTTAACTCCGTGTTTTTCACAATCTTTGCAGTTATCTAAGTAACAGGTTGTTACTTAGAACATTCTGACCCATGGCCAATTCAAATACAAAACTACTAGAGGATACCTGTACCTTTCATTTCATTTCAGTTGCTCAGTCATGTCTGATTCTTTGTGACCCCATGGACTGCAGCATGCCAGGCTTCCCTGTCCATCACCAACTCTCAAAGCTTGCTCAAACTCAGGTCTATCGAGTTGGTGATGCCATCCAACCATCTCATCCTAAGTTGTCCCCTTCTCCTGCTTTCAGTCATTCCCAGGTTCAGGGTCTTTTCCAATGAGTCAGTTCTTCGCATCAGGTAGCCAAAGTGTTGGAGTTTCAGCTTCAGCATCAGTCCTTCCAATGAATATTCTGGGTTGATTTCCTTTAGGATTGACTGGTTGCATCTCCTTGCATTCCAAGGGACTCTCAAGAGTCTTCTCCAACACCACAGTTCAAAAGCATCAATTCTTTGGTGCTCAGCTTTCTTTAGAGTCCACCTCTCACATCCATACATGACTACTGGAAAAACTATAGCTTTGACTAGATGGACTTTTGTTGGCAAAGCAATGTCTCTGCTTTTTAATATGCTGTCAAGGTTGGTCATAGCTTTTCTTCCAAGGAGCAAGTGTCTTTTAATTTCCTGGCTGCAATCACCATTTGCAGTCATTTTGGAGCCCCCCAAAAATAAAGTCTCTCACAGTTTCCACTGTTCCCCATCTATTTCCCATGAAGTTATGGGACCAGGTGCCATGATCTTCGTTTTCTGAATGTTGAGCTTTAAGCCAGCTTTTTCACTCTTCTCTTTCACTTTCATCAAGAGGCTCTGTAGTTCTTCTTCACTTTCTGCCATAAGGGTGGTTTCATCTGCATATCTGAGGTTATTGATATTTTTCTCAGCAATCTTGATTCTAGCTTGTGCTTCATCCAGCCTAGTATTTCACATGATGTACTCTGCATATAAGTTAAATAAGCAGGGTGACAATTTCCAGCCTTGACATATACCTTTTCCGATTTGGAACTTGTCTGTTGTTCCATGTCGAGTTCTAACTGTTGCTTCTTGACCTGTATACAGATTTCTCAGGAGGCTGGTCAGGTATTCCCATCTCTTTAAGAATTTTCCATAGTTTGCTGTGATCTACACAGTCAAAGGCTTTGGTGTAGTCAATAAAGTAGAAGTAGATGTGTTTTTGGAAGTCTCGTGCGTTTTCAATGATCCAATGGATGTTGGCAATTTGATCTCTGGTTCCTCTGCCTTTTCTAAATCCAGCTTGAACATCTGGAAGTTCACAGTCTCAGTCCACAGTTCAAGTACTGTTGAAACCTGTACTGCTATTTATAAAGTCCTTAATAAATTTTATGTTAAGTAACTAAGAATGCCATAGAATGCCGGGCAAGCAGCTACCTGACTACACAAATTACATTTTCCCTAAGAAAATAGGCACCAGTGAGAGGGAGCAATCTTAAATTCTAAAGGCCTTCATCTTGCTTAGACATATCTATGAAAAATTATAAACCTCCCCCAAGTTTCTTCCTTTTCATTCTCCCTAAGTTCCCACTAATCCCTCCAGATCTTCCTTCCATCTTCCTTACAATTTTGATCCTTGTTTTCTCACAGAGATCTGTTTTTAATGTTTCTAAAATATACTGTAACTTCATATACTAATATATTGTATTCTTTATCTGCTTCCTGTTATGCTTTTTCCTCTAATCACTGAGTCAGCAAATATTTACTATGTTATTAAGAGCAGAAGCTATGCTGTGCACTGGGAACAAAAAATCTTAGACATCTTTTGAAGATTTTTTTCCCAAGGTACCTTTCTCTAATTTGAAGATAAATATAAATACAAATTGTTGTGTAAGTTACTGATAGACAATGCAAAATAAGAAACACAGAAAAGGTAAGGTGAACATGAATGGGGTGTTGGGAGGTCTAGCATTTGAACTGAACTTAAAGGTAGAATCGGAGACTATAAACATTGGTATTCCAGAGAAAAGTTTCCCACTATACAAAGTCACAGAATACAAAATAGTATTGTGATTTTGATAGATGGTTGGACTATAGGTACATCTCTGGAACTGGTAGGTAAAGCCAGATCATTTATCTATATGGGTAGCAGGGACCTAGTCAAAGATATTTCAAAGAGAAATAATGTTATCAGCTATATATGTTTAAAAAGGTATGTTGGTGACAATGTAGAGAGGATGGATTGGAGGGAGGAAAAGACAGAAGGCAGGAAAATGGTGTTAGGCAACAGTTACATACATCCAATCATGTCATGATCAGAATCTTAACTGTAGCAGAATCCAAACACAGGAAGTAGATCAAAATGCCTGGATTAAAAAAAAAAAAAAAGAACACAGATGTGTGTGATATACATAAAGAACACAGAAGACAGGCTCACTGATTCTGTTCCTGGGGAAAGGATGGGTTCAAAGGGGAAGTCAGAGACTCCAGGAAAATTTATAATTCAGTGGAATTACCAAAGAGAATGACTGCCACTCTGGATGATATTAGAGAGGTACAGGAGAGAATGTGATGAAGCTGTTCTGAAGTGGGAGATGTCAGGTGTCACTAGGATAATGGATTGATGGAGAAGGTGAAGCTTGCAGGTGGTGAAACAACTGTGAAGCTGAAATTCTTGATTTCTGGAGAAAAAGATCTCCATGGAGAAAGAATGTAGTCTCTTGTGAAATTCTCAGACCCAAAGGAACTCTCATCTCATCACTTTCTTAAAGGCACCCTATGGACACAACACATTTGAAAATGCTTTAGAGCTTGGGGGTACCACCATCAGCTAAACTGCCAAGAGGATTGGGCAGAGTTCTCTCCTGAAAGGAGATGCAAGTTTGCACCTTCCTTCTAAGCCACAGAACATAAATTATTCATTGAAGAACAAGACTGAATTAGAAAGACAATCAAGCAGATGATTTAATTCAGCAATCTTACCCCCACAAAAAAGTAGTCTCTCCAGGGTCACTAACAGAAAAATCTGTAAAATATCTTAAAGCATTTCAGGAGGTAGCCACCAGGTTAGGAGCTAAAAATGAGATTGCTGGGATAATCATGTCAAGAAGTGGGCTCCTGCAGAGAACCCACTGAGGCAAAAGCAAAACAGATGTGTTTGACAGGTTGGAAAATGGAAGCAAAAGAATGAAACATTGAATTTATAAATTTATTTTAAAAAATCAGCTTTCCCTAAAGGTTCTTCTTCAGGGACTTCTGGGTAAAGTAAAAGGACTTGTTAGGAAGAAAAATGTCACTTCATTTTTAAGAGTCTAGGGAAAAATAATTAAATAGATGAACCTAGTTTAAAATCACAGGCATTATGTATTAGAAGTTTTCCTGGCATCATTTAGTCTGCCAATATGGAAGACAGATATGTTCATAGAACTCATATGACCAAAGGAAAAAATCAAATGGGACAGGGGAGAAAAGTTGATATATATTAAATAGCTATTACGCCCTGAATGCTTTGTGAGATGTTTTACATCTGTTTTCTCACTTAAGCTTCATAGAAGTCTTACAAAATAAGAATTATTATCCCTATTACATAGGGAAGGTGACTTAACGCAAGCAAATGTATTTATTTATATGTATTTTATTTATATAGCTATGTTATTCCAGAAAATATTTCAAGGGCAAAACAATGACTGAAGAAACCCAGATTATAACAAAAATAATAATTATTTTAAAGCAAGGAGATAAACACTAGAAAGAAAGCAAAGTAATGTAGAACGAGGAATACAGAAAACTCATTTCTCATTCAATCTAAAAATGGCTTAGCTAGTCACATGTCTATGATACTTAATGATAAGAAAACGTGATGCTTCCTTTTTTGTGACTCTAATGCTCTCAAGAAAATTATTTTCCAAACTTTTTGGAATGTTTCATTAACCACAGTAATTCACCCAATCCGTCCCTCATGAAATTCTTGTCAAGGATCCTGGATTCAGTAGGAAAGTGAAAGAAGTACTTTAGGACTGGCTACTATTTAGTGCTGAACATGAACCAAGCTGCCTTTCTGATCAACTTTCAGCAAGATTCTTGAGAAGTCTGTGACTGATTCTTTGGTGGATGAATAATTATATTTGGTTTTAGGATAATAAAAATTCTGTCTGAAATATACAGAAATATTAAGGGAAAAATCATATTACTAATTTTCAGAGGCATCTGTGTCTGATCTATTGAGAATAGATGACAGACTTAGGACTTAACAAAACACTAAAAAAATTGTATGACTTTAGAATGACCATATGTGAAGTGTTCAGTGAGGGAGGCCAGAATAAAAAGCCTATAAGGAACAAAGCTGAGGGCATAAAAGAGTTAAATAAACTTAAGGAAAAGTATTAGAAAGTGATGTGTCTGTAATGAACAGGAGGATGCACTCCGGCTGGCTGCCTCCACCAAGATTTAGCAAACAATTACTGAGATGGATTTCATACCAAAAGTAAAATGGAAAAAAAATTCTTCAGTCTATCACTTACAATGTCTGGAATATATTCAAAATATAAACTTTAAAAAGAAATATACAATTAAATAGGTATTTTTTTAACAAGAATAAAACCTTCAAATATTTGGAAGCAAGCNAATAAATTCAACAATGTAGATAAATAGGAAAGGAATTTGCTTTCTCAAATTCCTTGAGAAAGCAATTTACCATAACTAACCAAAAGTCTTTGTTGAGAGAAACCGTTAGCAAAAGATGGCTTCACTAATGTATTCTAGCAAACATTTAAGGAAGAAATATTAATTTTACACAAACTTTCAGATAATTATTTTTGAAAATCCAAGAAGTAATATTTACTAGCTTGTTTTAAAAGGCAAACAAAACTTGACAAACATTTAAAGAAAGTCAATTAATGATATCAATTAGGAACATAAACACAAAAATCCTTCAGAAAATACTAGCAAAACAAATTCAACAACTCATGACAAAACTGATACTTCCAAATCAAGTAAAGTTCATTATGAGAGCAAAATTTATTCAGTTTTTGAAAACTGATCAATGTAATCGACCACATTAATAGCTAAAGGGGAAAATTTTTATGATAATCCTAATATTAAAACTTCTATAATTAACACCAAAATAAAAGATGTCGTTTTCATCACAGAATACTGGAATGAAAAAGTAGGAAGTCAAGCGATACATGGAATAACAGGTAAGTTTGGCCTTGGAGGACAAAAAGAAGTGCAGCAAAGGCTAATAAAGTTAGTCAAGATAACACCCTGGTTATAGCAAACAACCTTTTCCAACAACACAAGAGATAGATAGCATCAAATGGTCAATATAAAGATCAGACTGATTATATTCCATGCAGCCAAAGATGGAGAAGCTCTATACAGTCAGCACAAGCAAGACCTGGAAATGACTGGCTCAGATAATGAGCTCCTAACTACAAAAATGAGGCTTAAATTGAAGAAAGTAGGGAAAACCACTAGGCCATTCACATATGACCTAAGTCAAATCCTTTATGATTATACAGTGGAGATGATGAACAAATTCAAGGGATTAGATCTGGTAGCCAGAGTGCCTGAAGATCTATGGACAAAGACTCATAACACTGTATAGGACACAGTGACCAAAACCATCTCAGAAGAAAAGGAATTCCAAGAAGACTAAGTAGTTGTCTGGGGAGGCTTTACAAATCACTTAGGAGAGAAGCAAAAGGCAAGGGAGATTGGGAAAGATATACTCAACTGAGTGCAGAGTTCCAGAGAACAGCAAGGAAAGATAAGAGACTTCTTAAGTGAACAATGCAAAGAAATAGAGGGAAACAATAGAACAGAGATCTCTTCAAGAAAATTGGAGATAACAAGGGAACATTTCATGTAAGGGTGGGCACAATAAAGGACAGAAATGGTAAGGACCTAGCAGAAGCAGAAAAGATTAAGAAGTGGCAAGAATACACAGAACAACTATACAAAAAGTGTCTTAATGACCCAGATAACCATGATGGTGTGGTCACTCACCTAAAGCCAGATATCCTGGAAGGTGAAGTCAAGTGGGCCTTATGAAGTATTACTATGTGGAGGTGATGGAATTCAGCTGAGCTACGTAAATTACTAAAAAAGGTGCAGTTATAATGCTACACTAAATATATCAGCAAATTTGGAAAACTCAGCAACGGACACAGGACTGGAAAAGGTCAGTTTTCATTCCAATCTCAAAGAAGGCAATGCCAAAGAACGTTCAACCTAATGTACAAGTGTGCTTATTTTGTATGCTAGTAACGTTATGGTCAAACTCCTTCAAGCTAGGCTTCAGTGGTGCTGAACCGAAAACTTCCACATGTTCAAGCTGGGTTTAGAAAAGGTAGAGGAACTAGAGATCCAATTGCCAACATTCACTGGCTCATGGAGAAAGCAAGAAAATTCCAGAAATATCTACTTCTGCTTCATTGACTATGCTAAAGCCGTTGACTGTGTGGATCACAACAAATTGTGGAAAGTTCTTAAAGAGATGAGAATACTGGACAACCTTATCTGGCTCCTGAGAAACCTGTATTTGGGTCAAGAAGCAACAGCTAGACCCTAACATGGAACAACTGAGTGACTTAAAAGTGTGAAAGGACATAAACAGCTATATATTGTTATACTGTTTATTTAACTTATATGGAGACTATATCATGTGAAACGCTGGGCTGGATGAATCACAAACTAGAATCAAGACTTGCTGGGGTCCAGCCCCCACAGGATCCAGAATACACAGAACTATACAAAAAGTGTCTTAATGACCCAGATAACCACAATGGTGTGGTCACTCACCTAAAGCCATTTCAGGAGAAACAGCATCAGGGACTGATTTAGAGAGAGATAAAGAAAGAATGTTGCAGATAAGAAAACAGAGGAGAGAAAAACAGAAAGACACCGAGGAACCAGGCTTTTGAGGAACTGATCGTGGTCAGTCACTTTATTTTTCAGGGAAGCTTTTATACCTTAAGTTGTACATAGAGGGAAATGAAAGATGTAAAGTCATACAGAGTCAGCCCAAACATTACATCTGTTTTATCGAAACCAGGATTTTTTCTGCATACCTTTCCCATAAACAATGTTGTGTACGTTATCTTCTGGCCTTGGAGGCCTGTGAACATTTTATGACCCTCTTTTGATAAAGGGTGCTCAACCAGAAAACTTATTTTCCCCCAAAGTGTTTTTTCTTTATATTTCTAATCTATGTCAGTCTCAGAAAATGCTAAACAGAGTTACATTTCTGAGGGAGCAAAGGTGCAGTGAGTTACAAGAAAGAAAGAACCAATTAGCTCAAAGGTCTAATGTGGTTAATTTCAAGGCTACACTTGTTTTTCTTACATTCCAACTATGTTAACTAATACACTCCCAGGTGCACAGTGGATAAGAGATATGGGAACTTAGCAACAAGCATTGGCCCAATAATGAAATCTTACATGAGCACTACTCTAATAGTTTTTAACTCTTTGAAAGGCTCTATGTTTTAGGCTTCCCATGCCTCTCACAACTGGGAGGCTGTAAACAATCATATGCATAGCTTCAAGAGTCTGGATAAACCTGCCAAGCAAGCTAGAATGCTAACAGAGGGGGTTTGATTTGAAATATTCCTCTCATGTACAGGAGACTTATTAGCTAGAGCCCTAAGTTGATTTTTTCAGAGAAAGGTGGTCGTGGATAGCCCCCTGTTAAAAGTCAGAAGAGTTGGTGAAAGACATAAAATAGTGAGACAGACAGATTCTGGTTTTGGGGTAGATGCTCAAGCAGGTCTAGGGAGCCCCTCGAGTCCTGAAGCCTTGCTTAACAGTTCTCTTCCACATGACCTTGTCATGGGTGGGATCTCCCATGCTGGCTCCTGGCAAAGACTGCTGGGAGAAATATCTGTAACCTCAGATACACAGATGATACCAATCTAATGGCAGAAATTGAAGAGGAACTAAAGAGTCTCTTGATCAGGGTGAAAGAGAAGAGTGAGAAAGTTAGCTTAAAACTCAACATTCAAAAAACTAAGATCAAGGCATCTGGTCCCATCACTTCATGGCAAATAGATGGAGGAAAAAACAAAAACAGTGACAGACTTTATTTTCTTGGGCTCCAAAATCACTGCAGATGGTGACTGTAGCCATAAAATTAAAAGATGGTTTCTCCTTGGAAGGAAAGCTATGATAAACCTAGACAGCATATTAAAAAGCAAAGACATCATTTTGCCAACAAAGATCAGTATAGTCAAAGCTATGGTTTTTCCATTCATGTACAGATGTGAGAGTGGGACCATAAAGAAGACTGAGTACTGAAGAATTTAAGCTTTTGAATTGTAGTGCTGGAGAAGACTCTTTAGAGTCCCTTGAACTGCAAGGGTATCCAACCAGTCAATCCTAAAGGAAATCAGCCCTGAATATTCATTGGAAAGACTGATGCTGAAGCTCCAATACTTTGGCCTCTTGATGAGAAGAACCAACTCACTGGAAAAAAACACTGATGCTGGTAAAGACTGAAGGCAAAAGGAGAAGAGGGCACAAGAGGATTAGATGGTTAGATAGCATCACCAACTCAAGGGACATGAGTTTGACCAAACTCCAGGAGGAGGTGAAAGACAGACAGGGAAGCCTGGTTTGCTGCAGTCCATGGTGCTTCAAAGTGTCAGAGAGGAGTGAGTGACTGAACAACAGTAAACTATCAAACGTTAAATGAAATAAGTAGATTTTTATCTTTTGGTCACACCACTCGGCATGTGGGATCTTAGTTATGGGACAAGGTATCAAACCCATATACTCCCTGTATTGGCAGCGTGGAGTCTTACCAGTAGGTCTCCAAGGAAGTCCAAAATAGTTTTTTAAGTTGGGAAACTATGCATGGAGTGGGTGTACAAGGAAGATAATCCTACTGTAATTCAGAAACTGACTAGAACTTAAAAGATGATGGCAAATTATGGGGGGACTGATAATGGAGAGGGGTAAAGCAAGAAGCGTTTTGTGATTCAAACAGAACATAATAAGAAAATCTAGTAATGATGGAGATGGCAATTAATACAATAAGCCTCAACTACTGTAAGGGTTCCAAAAACTTAAAGTGTTAAAGTTAAGTATGCAGGATAAAAGAAAGCTAATCTGGTCCCATCACTTCATGGGAAATAGATGGAGAAACAGTGGAAACAGTGACAGACTTTATTTTGGGGGGTCTCCAAAATCACTGCAGATGGTGACTGCAGCCATGAAATTAAAAGACGCTTACTCCTTGCAAGGAAAGTTATGAACAACCTAGATAGCATATTCAAGAGCAGAGACATTACTTTGCCAACAAAGGTCCATCTAGTCAAGGCTATGGTTTTTCCTGTGGTCATGTATGGATGTGAGAGTTGGACTGTGAAGAAGGCTGAGCACCGAAGAATTGATGCTTTTGAACTGTGGTGCTGGAGAAGACTCTTGAGAGTCCTTTGGACTCCAAGGAGGTCCAACCAGTCCATCCTAAAGGAGATCAGTCCTGGGTGTTCATTGGAAGGACTGATGCTAAAGCTGAAACTCCAATACTTTGGCCACCTCATGCAAAGAATTGACTCATTTGAAAAGACCCTTATGCTGGGAGGAATTGGGGGCAGGAGGAAAAGGGGAAAACAGAGGATAAGATGGCTGGATGGCATCACCGACTCGATGCACATGAGTTTTAGTGAACTCTGGGAGTTGGTGATGGACAGGGAGGCCTGGTGTGCTGTGATTCATGGAATCGCAAAGAGTTGGACATGACTGAGCAACTGAACTGAACATCTGGACTTATTTCATCAAAAGAAAGATAACTTTTACATTTTGTTATTTCAAAAACAAAAATGTAAAGAAGAAAGCAAAACAGGAATTTTTTTCCTTCTAATGTTTTATTTTGAATTTATTCTGAATTTAATTTTCCAGATACCGTTTGATTTCTCAATTTCAGTCAGAAACAGAGCCCAGGGATTTTGAAGGGGTAGGCCTAAGTGCAGCTAAGGTGGAGGTAAGCCAAGAATGCCTTGGCCCTTGTTACAGCCATGGTGTGTAGGATAGAGATGCATATTCTGAGCAGGGTGTTTCTATAAGAGTAATAGATGTCTGAACTCTGCAGGGGGATCCATCTCCCTCATGTGACATGTTTGACACAATCTTGAAAGGCATTTTGCAGCTGCCTGGAAGTTAGGAAACATCTCTTGAGCAGCAACCATAACCAGGGAGATCATGTGGAAGAGCCCTTTGGTTCAGTGTAAACCTTGACCAAATGCAGAGGCAGCAGAGTGGAGGGATGATCACTATAAGGAGAAGTGGCCAGGACTCCTCTGTGAATGGCTGAAGATACCATGTGTACCTCCAAGACCTGTACCTAGAGAAAGGGTGAGGAAGACTTCATAGTCAGCTCTAGACTTGTCCAGCACTGTGACACTCACAATGGGGAGATGCCATGCAGGAGTGCTGTGAAGAGGCCTTTCGCACTGGATGAAGCGATCACCAGTATGGTGAAAGTGAGGAAGCTTGTAGCCATCAGGAGGAATGTGTTCAGCACCAGGAAAACCACAAGGTAGGAAAGCCTTATGAGTGCAGCAAATGCAGGCTATTCTTTAGCCAAAGGTCCTACTTTCTATCACACAAGGAAATTCACAGCAGAGCAATGCCTTGTAAGTGCAATGATCATGGGAAAAGTTTTTAGGAGCAACTCCAGCCTCAAAATACACCACAGAATTCACACAGGTTCCAAGAATTTTAAGGGTGCAGAATGTGGGAAATCCTTTGGGAGAAAATCACACTCTGTTCAGCACCAGAGAGTTCACACTGGAACAAAACCTTACGAGTGTAATGCCTACGGGAGAGCTTTCAGCTACAAAGACAGACGTCCTCAGCATCAGAGTTCACAGTGGAGAAAAGGTTTCTATGCGAGGCAGTTGTGAAAGCCTTTATCCATAGACTTGTTGAGCACCAGAAAATGCCACACTACAGGGAAGTCTTATGAGTGTGATGAATGTGGGAAATTCTTTAGCCAAAGTTCCTATGTAAAAATACATAAGAGAATTCATAGTAGAACAAAGCCTTATGTGTGCAGTGAATATGGGAAAGTGTACATCAGTAGCCCCCACCTTAGTCAACACAAGGAAGTTCACACCACAGGAAAGCCTGTGGATGAAGTGCAGGCAGGAAATTCACTGATAATGCCAGCCTCTTTGACATGAGAGACTTCACACTGGAACAAGGTCTTGTGTGTTCAGAAAATATGGGAGAGCCGACAGAAGACTCTCCCACCTTCCTTGGCCAATGAGAATTCACATGAAGAAAGGCCTTATGAGGCCAGAAGTTTTGGTGCTCCTCTACTTGCATTTATTAAGTTCATTTAGCACCAGAACCTTCACACTAGAGACAGACCTTAAGAGAGAATGGAATGTGCTTTCTCCTTGCTTAAGGTAGTAGGACTCATAAAATCATGAGAAAAACTCTGAAAGTAGCCTTTGCAACGGAACCAACAAACAGAAGCTGAACTTCATACATCCAGTATACACACGGGGGAGATAACTTCAAGTACCAGGTATGTGGGAAGCTTTCAGGAGCTAATTTATATTTTCAAACCTTTGCATGACCTTCTCTTGGCTGACGTGTACTATTGCCAGTGTCTGTTGCACTACTACCAGCAGTTAAACCACATACCATGTGTCTCTTACCCCAGTGTACTCAGGTGAGGCAGAATGACACTCTACCTCCTATTTCCTAGAGGGAATCATGAGGACATGAATCCACTGAGGATCCTCATTTCCTAACCCCTGGTAGTTTCAGTGTGGACAAGACCTAGCTCCTGCTGAAAAGATCTCAGCTAGCATCTGCTGCAATTTTCCAAAGGTTTCCATTTGGCATTGACAACACTGACTCTACATGAGCTAGCCAAAATGGATTTCCCCAAGTTCCAAATCACCCAACCTGGGAATTGCCTGCATCACACTAATCTGACTTGTGCAATGAAAAGGCATTATTGTAAAAGCTTTTACTCTGTACTGCTCACCCGGTGGGGTTGGTTGAGAGAAAGAAATGGGCTATCAGGGAACAGCACTGAGAGCTCATTTCTTCCCTTCACACCTACAAAGGGTCTGATTGCTTTCCACAGTTAGGTATAAAATCAGGACTGTGGGCTGAGCTAAATAGCTAAGCAATTTGCTCAGTGGTAAAGAATTTACCTGCCAATGAAGGAGACACAGGTTCTATCCCTGGGTCAGGAAGATGCGCTGGAGAAGGAAATGGCAACCCACTTCAGTATTCTTGCCTGGAGAATCCCATGGACAGAGGAGTCTGGTGGGCTAGAATTCACGTGGTCGCAAAAGAATCGGGCACAACTTAGCACAATTAGACAATTAAATTACTTAATTTTAAATAATATTAGATCTGTGTACATGCTATCATTGAACATAAAATGAGAAAATTATTCCTCAATATTGGCATATAAAAGATGATCAATAAACCTGAGAATGGATGGACAAATTAATAAGGCTTATTAGAATGTTTTTGTGGTAAGCTCGAAATATAATTTTAGAAATTGGACCATGGTTTTTAAAAATACGTGGAACAGCTTTATATTCTTGGAAAAAGAAAAGTTAAAGTGTTCCTATGTATAAATAAATACATACATGCTTTCTTTTCTGTTTTCTGTTATTGTGGTTTTCATTCTTTCTGCCTTCTGATGGATAAGTATAAGAGGCTTGGAAGCTTCCTAATGGAAGGAACTGGCTGTGGGGGAATCTGGGTTTTGTTCTGGTGGGCGAGGCACACTCAATAAATCTTTAACCCAGTTTTTTGCTAATGGGCAGGGCTGTTTTCCCTCCCTGTTGTTTGGCCTGAAGCCAAACTATGGTAGGGGTAAGGGCAGTACTTGTGACCTCCTTTGAATGGACTTACGCCAGCCACCTTTGTATTCAGTGCCCCTGACTCCACAGCAGGCCACTGTCAACCCACAGCTTTGCTGGATATTCCTGGACACACACAAGAAGTCTGGGTCAGTCTCTTGCGGGGTCACTGTTCCTTTCTCCTGTGTCCTCATGCAAGGGCCTGTTTCCCCAGTCGTGTGGAAGTTCTGTAATCAAATCCCACTGGCCTCCAAAGTCAAATTCCCTGGGGTTTCTCAGTCTCTTTGCTGGATCCCAGATTGGGTCCTAGAACTTCCATAACAGTATGAGAATTTCTTTGGTATAATAGTTCTCCAGTTTGTGGGTTGTCTGCTCAGCGGCTCAGTGGTGGGCATAACGGCAATCTCCTCCAAGAGGACTTACGCCACATACCATGCTTCCCAAGTCTGCTGCAGCCAGAGCCCTCGTCCCATCCCCACAGCAGGCCACTGCTGACCCGTGCGTCTGCAGGAGACATTCACTCAGAGGTAGGTCTGGCTCAGTCTCTATGGGGTCTCTGGGTACTGGTGTGCAGAAGGTTTTGTTTGAGCCCTCCAAGCATCTCCGGCGGATATGAGGTTTGATTCTAAACGCAATTTTGCACCTCCTACCGTATTGTCTGGGCTTCTCCTTTGCCCTTGGATGTGGAGTATCTTTTTCTGGTAGGATTCAACATTCTCCTCTTGATGGTTGTTTAGCAGTGAGTTGCAATTTTGAAGTTCTCGCAGGAGAAGATGAGTGCTTGTCCTTCTACTCCGCCATCTCTGACAATACCAGTGTTGTCCATGGTCAGCCTAAATCGTGAGTCAGAAAAGGAAGTCAGAAAATCCTTAGTAGAGATGAACTTGTAATCATTTTATTTATTTAAAAGTACAGAAAAAAAGTAAATGGCCACATAAACTTGGGTTATTATATAGTGGTAGAGGAAGAAGGGAAGATACTGGAAAGTCAAGACAATAAAATACATGAGAAATTTATTAGTCCTGAGTTTAATGCAATTCCAGTTCAGTGCTGTACTTTCACGTTTAGGCCTCCCTGGTTTGTTATTAGAGTTTATATGATGAGATAGAGTCATTATTCTTTTCTGTACTTATGAAAATACTGTAACATTCTATTTGGCATGTCCAAAAGTTTGCTGATAGATCTAGTTTATCAGTCCTCTCCAACAGAAATTTTTTGCAAGATGGAATTGTTCTACATTGTCTAATATGTTACTACTAATAACATGAGGCTACTGAGCACTTCAAATGTAGTCAAGGAAACCAAACTCTTGATTTTATTTTCATTAATTTAAATGCAAATAGCCACAGCTAAAGGCTACCAAATTGGACAGAGGAAGTTTAGATGATTAAAATAAGGCAAATCTATTTTATTTTTATAATACAATACAATATTATCATAAGGCAGAGTCTGAAACATTTCTTCCAACCGGAATATCACTGTGAGTTTAAGTTCTGGGATGACTATAAACCTCCAAATGCAAAGAATATAACAAGAAAATGGGAATATAGAACCAGTTGGGAACACAGAGCAAAGTGAGAGAGGTAGATGGTGAGTATAATGTCTGAATTATACAGAGAATCATTATTTTCATAATAAAATACTGAGTTTATACATAATTGTGGCTATGAAGTATATCAAAATAATGATTCTCTCACAAAAAAATAAATAAATTTTTGAACACATTTTCATACTAATTTTAGTCTTTGCTTTCCAAAAAGAAACTTTTTTTTATTGGGAAACTAATTATATTTCTGGTCTAATGATATTTTCCTTCTAAATATAATTTTGAGCATGATTATTAATTGGTATGACTTTTTGGTTCTCTTAAGATTTTTAAAATTCAATTTGATTGCATTACTCTGATTTTGATGAACACATCTTAAGTTCAAGTCCCCCTCTTAGTTTAAAAGATAATGAGAAATATTATAAAAGCTGTATCAATGTTTTAAATGTGGAATATATGTTTCTATTATAGTCTATCTAGATAATTGGCTTTAGACTAAGAACATGTGTGTTTCATACGTGTGTCTCATTTTTTCCCTTAAAGCATTTTAGCACAAATTTTGATATAGTATCATATAATTGTACTATCTCTTCTCCTTCATTATTTACATGCATAACCATTGTTATGTTAGTTATTATAGAAAATTCTATGACAGAATATTTGGACCACATGCTAAATAAAATACTCCAAATAAGTGAACATATATTTACAATGCATATTTACTTTGAAAACCTAAGATTGTGAAAAGGATGCTTAAAATCTAATTGATGCCACCTTATATTTACCAGCAAAGTCTTTCTTATGACTAAAGTGACAGACAAAAATCTTTGACCTCAATGAAGATACTACCCCTTATGGTGACACTGCACATTCCCCACATTATTTTAAAATATTTTAACATTCAACTGTTGAGGCTGACAATTATCAATCTGATTGTAAAAGAGAAGTATTTTTTTAAAGCATCATTTATTTTTGGTATAATATAGACACCAATGAATCAATGCCAATAAAATCTTCTGAACTCGAGATATTTCTAACTCTCCCAAAAGGGAAAAAAAGAACATCCCCTTATAAATTCTGAAATCTTAGTACTAGGATAGAATGCACTGAAATAAAGAATACCTGAGCATTCCTTAAAGGCATAATATATGGACTGTTTGCCATTTTCATATACTGTACTTCTTATCACTTGAATCACAGAGATTAGTTTAGGATGAGCAGACTCAGGAGGGAATAATTCCATCCTGCCTCAATTCGACCTATTAGTTAAGTCAAGAATTGTTCTTTATGGCTGACATATTCCAGTGTCCCTCTTCCCAAAACCAGAAGGCTATACCTAAGAAAGATATTATGATGTTCGTGGGGGAGGTGGGGTCGGGGGAGAGAAATTAGGGAACCACATTTTGAAACTGTATTTAGATCACTATCTTTGGTATTTCTAAGAAAAAAATCATGCTGCTGTGGTTTCAAAAGCTCTTTGAAACAAACGCATTTCAGAAGTCATGATGGGAACACATCGTTACACAACACTGTTTTCTTCTTTTTTCTTTCCCCAGTTAATTTTTACTTTCTTCACTGGCGGAAAAGCAATATGTAACAGCTGTATGATTTATGCAATAATTGATGCAAAACTATATTGAATCCCCTGGCCATTCACTGTATCTTTTGACAATTAATATCAGTAAACGCAGCATGACTTGGTTTCTCAAACATGCAAGTAAAGGCCACTTTCAGTGTGCTGGAACACCAAGTGAGACCACAGACTGATGTTTCTGTGTTGCCTGTTTAGGTTGGAAAGCAGGGAAATGGTACTGTTTCTCTTTAATCACTAGTACAATGCAATTTTACTGATCTGTTGACTATGGACAAGTACCAAACATTTTGCCTGATTCTCATCTGGAATTAGAAGTTCCTTTCAGGTTAGAGGACAGGTTGGGACTTCTTGGGGCAGGAAGCAGTGATTGCTCCTTGTGGCACATCACAAATGATGGCCAATGCTTCCTTGATTCCAAACTTGTAAAATCTCCTCTTAGTATTAGCAATCAGACTCTTTTCACCCACAACTATAAATTCAATATTCTTGAAAGCTCTTTATGCTAAATTTACTCTCTTCAAAAACAACAACAAAAAAAAATCTGAAAAAAAGTAAACATTTGTCAGACTTTAAGAATCTCTTAAAAAGTCAAATGTAAAAGAATGTTTTATCATGTTTCATCATTGGCTCTGGGAAGTCTTCACAGGTATCCTTCCCATCAAAAAGCAATCCTGTACCCTGCATACAAATTTATGGTGAAACCCACAGTCTATAAGGCTTTCAGGGGCAGTCTCTCTACAGATAGGTAAATTTTGAGGTCCTTGTGAGCCTAGAGGAACTGTCACTACCATTGTCATCAGCACCATTACTGCTACCACCGTGCCAGCAAATCCAGAAGTTACTACACAAATCAAGTCAAATGAGGCTTCATGATTCTAGACAAACTATTAGAGACAATATACTACCACTTATTGCTGTGTTCCCTTCACTCTTTTGTGGAGAACTCCGTGCTGGCTGTATTTTTTTTTTTCTAAAAGACGATTTTTAAAAGCTTTAAAGTACAATGTTTTATAATGATTACTCTATTTAAAAAAAATGTAATCACTCTTCCTTTGAAAGCAGTGAATACTCTACAACAGAGGTTAGAAAACATGTCTTGTAGTACTAAAAATTTAAATAAATTCCTTGGAGAGGTTCAGAATTGATAATGGGAGGAGAAAGATAAAAGATAGCAATAAATATTTAAAAAAAGAAGTAGAATAAATGAATAGTTTTTATCACCATATGCTTCGGATCCCTTACTTTTAAGACTTGAGTACTCTGCTAACACAATAGACATTTTGCAAGTGTCAGTGTTCAAAATAAAATATGAAATCAAACACTTCTTAATATGAAGACGATTACATAATTGTTTCAATGCAACAGAGAAACAATACTTAGGAGTACAGTCTACCCCTGAATCACAAACAATACTATTATGTATTCTGCTTTAAGGATACTCAATATATTAAACATCTGGATTCAGAAAAAAATGTCAAAGAAAATTAGAGGTAAGAGGAACTTCAAAGATCACTGACTACAAGCTGCTACTACTATGACAAAGAAATGGAAATCAATGAAACCTGAACACTTTGTTTGTTTCAGCATTCTTGATTCAACCGAGTTGTAGAAGCTATTAGTCATCAGAAAGGAATTTAGATGAGGCATGAATCAAGTTTACTTTTTTCAAAAGCATGATGTATTTGAGATATTTGGGAATTATCTTAATTTTTTTCTGGAGATTAAATGAAAGTTTTGGTCAAATAATGGGCAACAAAGTAATTAATTTTCTCATTTAACTGACCAAATGATTTATTAGAGGTTACCTTTAAATATTAGTTTGTCAAGTGAGAATACACTTAAAAGTTACAAGATTATTTGTCCATAACCTCTTAGGAATGCATTTGTAATATGAAATGAGGTATGTCTCTGGAACCTCATAAGGCAGTGATCAATATCCTAACAATACCCTCAGTAAATACAATAAAGAACTTAGAATATTTCTGATATTCCAAAACCCATGTCTATTGTAATCCAAATGCAATTCAGAGAAGCAAGTTGCTGAATTAGCAAAGGAAAATGCTGAGTTAGGAGAACCAAATGGCATTTGGCTTTTGTTTAATTGAATATTATTTGTACCATAAATTCTTAACCTGTAAACCATGGACAGGATTAACAGGAATGTGCACTCACTGTGTAGGTGTATTACAGTGTTGATTTTAGAAGGTGTCTGCAATGAGTCACAAATGTGAATTACATAGGTAATTTTAATTTTATAGTATCCACTTTAGGTGAGAGCAATTTTAATATAGGCTACTTAGCACAATACATCCAAAATATTGTTAGTTCAAACTGTAATCAATATAAAAATGATTGATGAGAAGTTTTACATTTTTTCATATTAAATTTTTGAAACCTAGTATGTAATACCTGCAGTGCATTTCAATTTGGACTTGCCACACTGCAAGTGCTTAATAGCCACATGTCACTAGTGGTTCCCATAAGGGCAATGAAGATCTAGAGATAAGACCTACAACAGACATCAGGAAATACATCACGAATACTATTTCTTTCTGTTGATCAACTGATATATATTTAGTGCCACTGAATTTGAAATGATCCTCTTCGATAATTACTCCTATTTCTGTGCTTCGAACTAAGGGCCTACAGGAAATATTTAATGGTCAAAAGATCTGGAAATTATCATCCTCTGAAAAGTGCCATTCTGAGAGGGAAGGATGCCAAAATGGACTATTGGATCTCCCACAAACAGAGAAAAGGAAATAGGCAGAGATTATGAAAATCTGCACTGTTGAAATGGTTCTTAATTTCACAGAAAAATCATCACATGACAAAATGTCTAAGTGGAGTTGAGTATCTTTTGTATATCTGTAAAAGGCAACATTCAGTAAACTGGTGCAGCCTCTATGGAAAACATTATGGAGGTTACTTATAAAACTAAAAATGCAGTTGCCATATAATCCAGCAACTCCACTCCTGGACATATATCCAGAGAAAATTATAATTTGGAAGGGTACATGCACTCCAGGGTTTACAGCAGCATTATTTACAACAGCTAAGACATGGAAGCAACCTAAAATGTCCATTAACAGATGAATGGATAAAAAGATGTAGTGTATATATATACACAACAGAATACTATTCAGCCATAAAAAAAGAATAAAATAATGCCATTTGCAGCAACATGAATGAACCTAGAAATTATCATACCAAGTGAAGTCAGAAAGAGAAAGACAAATACCATATGCTATCACTTATATATGGAATCTAAAATATGACACAAATGAACTTATCTATGAAACAGAAACAGACTCACAGATATAAGGAAGAGATTGTGGTTGCCAAGGGGGAGGGAGAATGGGAGACAGAATGGATTGGAATTTTGTGATTAGCAGATGTAAACTATTATAGAGAGAATGAATAAACAACACAATCCTTCTGTAGAGCACACAGAACTCTATTTAATATCCTGCAATAAACCATAATACAAAACAATATGAGAAAGAATAAATATACATATAACCAAATCATTTTGCTGTATACCAGAAATTAACAAAGTACTATAAACCAATTATACTTCAATAAAATACATAAAAAAAATAACATTCAAGAGCTTGCGGAATCTTAGCAATTAAGAAATGCCCTTGAAATAGATACTATGATTAAATTTTGCTTAAATGCAACTATATTGATAAATATGCAAAAATTATGTACATGATAAAAGTGATAAATAATCTAATTTTTTTTCTGAGTTTGTCATACTGTTATAATCAATCCTACCAAAAGTTAACCCTTTTCAATACTGATCTGATTTCTTTATTTCATGGAGCCATGGTTATGGAAGTGCTACAGAATCTTGAGGATGGTATCTTTCCTCTTTCTCTATCAGTTCAGTTCAGTCACTCAGTCGTGTCCGACTCTTTGCAACCCCATGAACCACAGCACGCCAGGCCTCCCTGTCCATCATCAACCCCTAGAGTTTACCCAAACGCATGTCCATTGAGTCTGGTGATACCATTCAACCATCTCATCCTCTATCAAACCCTTCTCCTCCTGCCCTCAACCTTTCCCAGCATCAGGATCTTTTCAAGTGCATCAGGTGGCCAAAATATTGGACTTTCAGCTTCAGCATCAGTCCTTCCAATGAACACCGAGGACTGATCTCCTTTAGAATGGACTGGTTGGATCTCCTTGCAGTCCAAGAGACTCTCAAGAGTCTTCTCCAACACCACAGTTCAGAAGCATCAATTCTTCAGTACTCAGCTTTCTTTATAGTCCAACTCTCACATCCATACATGACTACTGGAAAAACCATAGCCTTGACTAGATGGACCTTTGCTGACAAAGTAATGTCTCTCTTTTTTTTTTTTTTTTTAATTTTTATTTTAACTTCAGTTTACTTTACAATACTGTATTGGTTTTACCAAACATTGACATGAATTCACCACGAGTGTACATGCGTTCCCAAACATGAATTCCCCTGCCACCTCCCACCCCATAACATCTCTCTGGGTCCTCTCCATGCACCAGCCCCAAGCATCCTGCATCCTGCATCGGACATAGACTGGTGATTCGTTTCTTACATGATAGTATACATGTTTCAATGCCATTCTCCCATCTCATCCCACCCTCTTCCTCTCCCCCAGAGTCCAAAAGTTCACCCTACAGATCTGAGTCTCTTTTGTTGTCTCGCATACAGGGTCATCATCACCATCTTTCTAAATTCCATATATATGCGTTAGTATACTGTATTGGTGTTTTTCTTTCTGGCTTACTTCACTCTGTATAATCGGCTCCAGTTCCATCCATCTCCTTAGAACTGATTCAAATGTATTCTGTTTAATGGCTGAGTAATACTCCGTTGTGTATATGTACCATGGCTTTCTTATCCATTCATCTGCTGATGGACATCTAGGTTGTTTCCATGTTCTGGCTATTATAAACAGTGCTGCAATGAACATTGGGGTACATGTGTCTCTTTCTATTCTGGTTTCCTCGGTGTGTATGCCCAGCAGTGGGATTGCTGGGTCATAAGGCAGTTCTATTTGCAATTTTTTAAGGAATCTCCACACTGTTCTCCATAGTGGCTGTATTAGTTTGCATTCCCACCAACAATGTAAGAGGGTTCCCTTTTCTCCACACCCTCTCCAGCATTTATTGCTTGTAGACTTTTGGATCGCAGCCATTCTGACTGGTGTGAAGTGGTACCTCATTGTGGTTTTGATTTGCATTTCTCTGATAATGAGTGATGTTGAGCATCTTTTCATGTGTTTCTTAGCCATCGGTATGTCTTCTTTGGAGAAATGTCTATTTAGGTCTTTGGCCCATTTTTTGATTGGGTCATTTATTTTTCTGGAATTGAGCTGCATAAGTTGCTTGTATATTTTTGAGATTAGTTGTTTGTCAGTTGCTTCATTTGCTATTATTTTCTCCCATTCAGAAGGCTGTCTTTTCACTTTGCTTATATTTTCCTTTGTTGTGCAGAAGCTTTCAATTTTAATTAGATCCCATTTGTTTATGTTTGCTTTAATTTCCAGAATTCTGGGGGGTGGATCATAGAGGATCCTGCTGTGATTTATGTCGGAGAGTGTTTTGCCTATGGTCTCCTCTAGGAGTTTTATAGTTTCTGGTCTTACATTTAGATCTTTAATCCATTTTGAGTTTATTTTTTGTGTGTGGTGTTAGAAAGTGATGTCTCTGCTTTTTAATATGGCAATCTTTCTTTACAGTACTCATATAACTAAAAAGGACATTTGAGGTATATTAATTCTCCATGGGTGATGGAGAGTTTTGTACTGCCATGTACAAGGGTGTACAAATGTGACAGTAAAGACAGAGTGCTTGTTTCCTTCACCTCAGTTTAGGAAGAAATAAAAAGATGTACTAATATTTCCTAGACATTGAAAGTCTGAGAGATTTCTTCCCTTATCTTGTAAGAAATCAACAGTAAACGGGTTTTATATCTTGAAAGTTTTGACAGGAAAGTCACATATGGGTAGAAATATTGCCAGTTAAGACAAGAGTGCAACATGTTTGGTTGGCAAATGGAGAAATCATTTTTTCATCTGATTCCAGGGATTTTTTTTAAATTTAAGCTCTCATTGGTGATTGCCCATCCACGATCCACCTGGTGGGTAGTGAAACTTTCAAGGGTGCAGCTGAGTTGGTCCTAAGGGAGCCACAAGATAGTGTAGATACTACAGAAAAGCCTCTGGAAGATAGGAAAAGCAAGCAAAGAACAGCATGGCTTCTCCCTTCTTTCTACCCCCAGTGTTTTTGGCCACTCCCATATGTTGATACATGTATTAATATAAATGTAGTAGGAGCTGAAAAGTTTTTCAGGAAATCTGACCAATGTTAAAAAGCCAAACTAATTCAGACACAAGAATTTTTCTTTTTCCTCTTGAGAAGATTTTTATTCCTAAAATATTTCGGTCATTTCCTTTACTCTCTGTTAAGATACTGACACGTTTCTCAGGTTTGCCAAGAGTGAGAATGAATCAGCTTTTATTACATGGATCGTATGTATGAGAGGCTTTGCGATATCCTAAAGTATTAATGTCATAGTGTCAGCTCAATTCATCACACATTGATTTTTAAGCTAAAATTTATTATTTATACTGTGATTGCTGCTTGCTATTTTCCTAAAGTGATCAAAAGGATCACTCTGTATTTTCTCATTCCAGTTTGTAGTCTCTGGAGGAGTGTAACTATTTATTATTGCCCTTATTTTTTATATTAAAAAAATGAAGAAAATTTAAACGATCACAGTGATTTAGTAGTTTACTGATATAAGCCATATGGTATACTTTTTCCTGTTTCAGTATGCTTTTTAAATAAGTTATTTTTCCTACATAATTTTTAAAAAGTATTATTTATTCCTACTCTTAGTTTCATATATATGCACAATTATATGCACTGCTTACAAATTGCTCACAATTTCTTACATATAGAATTTCACTCCATTAATAAAATTTCCAAGTGAATAAAGTATGAATCAGCAATGTAACTGATCTTCTGTTTCATTATTGGCCTAAAGCACAAACCTCTGACTAAAGAAAAAAATATATTCCCTTAGATATAAAACACTGCTGCTCCTAAGACTTTGTCCTTCCACTATGGAGATGTTAAGTAACAAACAAAATAATCAAACAAAAAATAATCAAGTAATACTTATTTAAACCCATCAAACTTGAAAGGGCATATGTTTAGGATGATTTACTAACCACTTCAAAAAAGCAGAATGATAGACAATATAATATTTCTTTACACATTTTTCAATAGATATTCATTGGATATCAGTATGAAACAGTCACTAATGTGAAAGTTTCATATAAATATAGGTAAAGAACTGAGAAGGCAATGGCACCCCACTCCAGTATTCTTGCCTAGAAAGTCCCACGGGCGGAGGAGCCTGGTAAGCTGCAGTCCATGGGGTCGCTAAGAGTCGGCACGACTGAGCGACTTCACTTTCGCTTTTCACTTTCATGCACTGGAGAAGGCAACGACACCCCACTCCAGTATTCTTGCCTGGAGAATCCTAGAGACAGAGGAGCCTAGTGGGCTGCCGTCTAAGGGGTTGCACAGAGTCAGACACGACTGAAGCAACCTAGCAGTAGCATAGGTAAGGAATGGTTTCTGCCTTTAAAGAAGTGAAAATCTGGTTAACAAACTCTCACAAAAATATCCATAAGCAATGACAAAATATTGCACATGCACAGAAAAAATCATCATGAGAGAAAGAAGTCTTATTTAAGAGACGAATGTGAAGGGATGCAGTTGGAAAGAGTTTTACAAAAGAGGATGCACTTGAGTTTTAAAAGTTGGAAAGGTGACCACCATGAGAACTTTATGAGAGAATTTTATAGTCTAGCAGGAATAAAGCACAAAGCACAGAAGTAGGAAACAGAAGGAAGTGCTCAGGACAGCTGAAGCATATGGAGGAGGCAGTGATGAATAAGGAGGGGAGAGGCCTCTCATCAGGGGGGAATCTCATAGGCTACTTCCTGAATAAAGACACTGATTATCATAATATGGAGTAGCTCTCCTGTGCTAGCCTGGAAAAGCTGTCTGCTCTCTAGGATACCGACTTCACAAGGCCTGGGAGATAATACGTTTTCAGATCATAGATCCTCGACCCCCAAAATTTTAATTCACACATTTAGGGCTTAAGAAATGAGACAGTGGCTGACAGCTTTCTTCTTCAGTCCAGACCCTTCTAGGACCCCCCTGGGTTTATCTGGGTCTACTCAGACTATCTGCAGATACCATTCTCCGGGATTTTAGAATTTTTCCTAAACTTAGATTAAACATTCCACAAGAGTTGATGTATCTTGCTCAGTCTTGACCAAATCTGTCACAATCCTAAATATTTCAGACTGTTCAGAAAGCTGGACAATATGTGTGAAAGCAGAACGCAACTGCTGGATGAATAAGGTACTGTGTCCTCCAAGTTAGGGATTCAAATGGTTTCAGTTTAATTTCATATAACTGTGTTTGAGCCACTGCTGCTGCTGCTGCTGTTGCTAAGTCGCTTCAGTCCTGTCCAACTCTGTGTGACCCCACAGACAGCAGCTCACCAGGCTCTGCTGTTCCTGGGATTCTCCAGGCAAGAACACTGGAGTGGGTTGCCATTTCCTTCTCCAATGCATGAAAGTGAAAAGTGAAAGTGAAGTCGCTTAGTCGTTTCTGATAACCCCATGGTCTGCAGCCTACCAGGCTCCTCCATCCATGGGATTTTTCAGGCAAGAGTACTGGAGTGGGGTGCCATTGACTTCTCCGGCTTGAGCCACTATGGTGTATTAACACATGGGCTAAGGGCTAGGTGGAATACCAGGGTGAAAACGGACAGTTCACTACCCTCAAAGGTCATGACCCCAAATTAGGTTAGATGGTACACTCGTATGCTTAACCTCCAATGGCCAGTGATATTATAGCTGGAAACTAGAGGAACAAGGGATTCTTTTCTACTCTTTCCTTTCTCTGCTGTAGTTACAGAAATAATCATATTTAAGAGACAGAAGTTTCTCTAAGTTATGGTGAAGCAGAGCAATGGTACAGATAGACAATTTCCACCATTAGTTGGGTTCAATCCCTGGGTCGGGAAGATTCCTTGGAGAAGGAAACGGCAACCCACTCCAGTACTCTTGCCTAGAAAATCCCATGGATGGAGGAGCTTGGTGCAGGCATGGAGTCGCGAAGAGTCGGGCACAACTGAGCTACTTCACTTCACTTCCAACAGTAAGCCTCTAGACACTATCAGAGCTTTCTGCCAGGAATGTGGGCTTATAAAAATGAGGGGAAAAAAGAACTCCACAAATGACATAACAAGATATACCAATTATTACTACATAATAAACCACACAACACTTAGTGGTTCAGAGCAATAACTTTTTTTGGCGCACAGCTCTGTGTGTAAGGTGGCAAGTTAGCTAATCTCCATTTGGCTCGCTTATGCTGCTACAGTTGGCGGGTGGGTCAGCCACTCACCAAATCTGGATGGCCTTATTCACATGTGTGCCAACTGACATATTATTGGCCAAGGTGACAGAAACAGACTCTGAGGCCCTAAGACTTAGAACAGGCACACGATGCATTCTAAGGGCCAAAGCAAGCTACACAGTCAGCTGAGATTTCAAAAGTGGGGAAACAGATGCTGTAAAGTCACATTGTGAAGACTCTGGATACAGGAATTAGAGGAGAACTGTGGCCGTATTTGCAGACTACCAAATAAGAGGATTGAGAAAATTTTTTAAATAGCGCTACGCATTTCTACATTTTTTCCACCATATATATTTTATGGTATTACACTGTTATTCAGTCGTGTCTGACTATTTGCGACTCCATGGACTGCAGCATGTCCTTCACTATCTCCAAGAGTTTGCTCAAACTCATGTACGTTGAGTTGGTGATGCCATCCAACCACCTCATCCTCTGTTGTCCCTGCTCCTCCTGCCCTCAATCTTTCCCAGCATCAAGTCTTTTCTAATGAGTTGGCTCTTCTCATCATAGTCAAAGTATTGGAGTTTCAGCTTCAGCAACAATCCTTCCAGTGAATATTCAGGGTTGATTTCTGTTAGGATCAACTGGTTTGACTTCCCTGCAGTCCAAGGGCCTCTCAAGTCTTCTCCAACACCACAATTCAAAAGCATCAATTGTTCAGTGCTCATATGTCAATAGAACAAAACCTGAAATGGCTGGCAGTGTGACAAGGAAGGGCATTGGCTGAGGGCAGATTAACTAAAAACATATTTGAAATACAGTTAAAGGGTGACTAAGTTAACCAAGGAAAGAAATACAACTTTCATAACAATCCCTATGATTGAAGAGTTTCCATCAAAGTCTAAAAGTAACCATTTGAAACCTAACTATTCTTTAGGCTCTGCTGTGTTCATCATACTTAAGATTTTGTGTTATAACAACATCCTATGGCTGATTTATAAATGTATAAAGAATAGTTTCTCTAATATCCTTCAATCCAATTCCAAAACATGGTTGGTTACTTTTTCAAAAATAATTTTATTTATTTATTATTTGTGGCTGGGTTGGGTCTTCCTTGCCTTGTGCAGTTAGTGGGGGCTACTCTCTTGCTGCGGGGTGCAGGCTTCAGCAGTTGTGGTGTACGGGCTTAGTTTCTCTGTGGCATGTCAGATCTTCCTAGACCAGGGATGGAACGCATGTCCCCTTGCATTAGCAGACAGATTCCTAACCACTGGACCACCAAGAAATCCGTTGGTTGCTTTATGATTTCTTGCTGTATCTTTTCTATATGTTTCTGTCCAATTTTATTACTGAGAGACACCATGAGGTGCCACAGGGGATGTGACATTAATAGTTGCCTGTGTCATAAGGATACTGTGTTTTGCCTAAGAATAAAGCCTGCATCCAAAACCCAAGTTCTTCAGCCAGTCTGTGAGATGGATCAGTCTGGTGACACTTGGACCTTCGCTAAGAGTCACTCGTTGCAAGCCTCCAGCCCTTCCGGCTGGCAGAAGTGCTGTAATTAGACATGAAGTCCGAAAGAAGCCTCGCTGGTGGCTGCAGTCCAGTTCTGAGAGTGCAAGGCGGGGGTGATGATTTTGAGCATATGCTAGAGCCAGTAGTGGTGGGTAAAGGCAGGGCTCCTGCTGCCCCTGTTGATCCTTCTGAGATGGAAAGAACAAGATTTATGGCAGGTTCCACAGCCTTCAAAACAGGCCAGCAAGTTCCATGTGTTCTTTTTCTGATTGAAAGCCTGGATACACACTGTGTATATAACTTGGCCTAAGTAAAATAACTCGGCTGACCCATATTTACATTTCACTGCTGGTGTCCTAAACAGAACTAGGATGGGCCTGGTGGCTGGTCTTGGCACACAGCACAATGTTTGTGTTTTCCTTCCTTTGGTGCCCCAGACATTAGCTTCATTTCTGATTGGCATTAACATCTGCAGCTGTTTCTGCTCGTCTCCCCATCTCAGGCCTCTCGGTGATAGCACCGCTTTATGTCATCCATTCATTCTTCACCAAACATTCATGCAAATCTGCTCTGCAGTGAAATTTAAAAAAAAGAAAAATCTCTCAAGATAAGAATACTTGCTTAATTTTCTGTGACAAGTAGTCATAAAAGCCAAACAAATTTGCTCTTCCTCAGTTCTCACATCTTTCATTTGCAGATAGCTGAGCGCAATGAAGACTGTGTGATGATTCTTGTAGTCCCAGCATGCTATCCCACAGACATTGAACAAAATGCAACTTCAGTTCTGTCTTCTCCTGGATGTATCCTTCTCCAAGTAAGTAAGGTTTAGTCGCTCAGTTGTGCCCAACTCTTTCCAACCCCATAAACTGTAGCCCACCAGATTCCTCTACCCCTGAATTCCCTACCCCTGATGAAAATTCTGACAGTCACAGGGCTTTTGTTCCCACTCACTCCTAGATAACACAATGTCTTAAAATATTGGTAAGTCAAAAAACAGTTTCATTTCAAGAGTATCTACTGAAATATTCTGATCACTGAATCTTCTCTTCCACAATCCAGATGTGCTTCATGGCGTCGGTGCACTGCGCTCCACCTGTTCTGGTCGAGATTCTCCGTCACTCACTAGCTGCAGTGAATGAAGAGATCCGACGGTTTTTACCTGGACGGGTACCATCTCAGATTGATAGTCTTCTCTGGCCTTGAAGGAAGACAGAGGGTAGCTCCTTCTATTGGGCCTTGTGGAGTTTCCCTCCTGGGCTCCTGAGTCCCAAAGAGCCCAAATCCCGGGGAAAATTTGCTTTAAATGGCCCATATCTGATTCACAAGAAGTGGTTGTATATTCTGTGAGAACTCTGAAAGTTTAAGCAGGGCCAAGGCAGTGTTCTTCTGACTCTGTCACCAAATCTAGTGGTATCACATCACGTAGTTCTCAAAGATCACCAAAGGCTTGGGCTCATTAATTAGCATGCTCCAAAATTTAATTTTGAGGGCTTAAAGCAAAGCACAAACTTTCTCCAACAAGATCTCCTTACCAGTCTCTTTCCAAGGTCTCTGATATCTTTTTTATGTCCTTGATTTGACAGAGGGGTGCAAGAGTCACGGTTTTGGGGTTCTGTTTCCTTTAAAAAAGTCAGGGTATGAGGACAGGGACATAAGCTGTCCACACTATCTGTTATCTGATACTTTTCCTTATTGTACCTCAGTGGAAATCTGAAGCAGGCACGGTCCCATACTACTTATTACACTCACTAGACAACTTTGCAGCAACAATTTACTCTTCTGGATCTGTATTTTCTCCTTCATAAAACGAAAACGGTGAAGTTCAATCTCTAGAGTCCTTTCCGGCTCTCAGACTTGGGGTTTTTGAAGTTAAGGTTCGATAGGCAGTGTAACACGATGGAAAACACACTGAGATGGCCGTCAAGAAATATAATCCCTGCTGTAATCCAAGCAACTATCTGACATTTTAAAAGTCTTCTAATTTTTCTGGGACTTAGTTTTCTAACATACAATGGGGGAGTGGGTACTGGATGACTTGTAAGAATCTCACTCAGAGATTATTAACTGTTTCTGAAGATTCCCTCTATTATAAGTCCTTACTTTTTCACTAACAAAATAAGATTTTAAAACAGGAAAAATATCACAACTAAGCACAAAATATGTCTGAGAAATTTCCTGGCCAGAAAAATCTTGACAAAGGATGCAGTATTTAAGATCATTAATATTTTGGAAGGCTACACAGTGGGCATCTTTGGAATCTGAAAACTTGGTTTCTAGTTCTACTTTTGCCTCTTCCCCAGCTGCAGAAGCAAAGATGTATCACCAAATCTCTTTAAATTTCCCTACTATTATTAGTAGTAATTCAGTTCAGTCACTCCATCATGTCCAACTCTTTGCAACCCCATGGACTGCAGCATGCCAGGCATCCTTGTCCATCACCAACTCCCAGAGTTTACTCAAACTCAAGTCCATTCAGTCAGTGATGCCATCCAACCATCTCATCCTCTGTTGTCCCTTCTCTGCCTGCCCTCAATCATTCTCAGAATCAGGCTCTTTTCAAATGAGTCAGTTCTTCCCAACAGGTGGCCAAACTACTGGAATTTCAGCTTCAATATCAGTCCTTCCAATGAATATTCAGGACTGATCTCCTTTAAGATGGACTGGTTGGATCTCCTTGCAGTCCCAGGGACTCTCAAGAGTCTTCTCCAACACCACAGTTCAAAAGCATCAATTCTTCGGTGCTCAGCCTTCTTCACAGTCCAACTTTCACATCCATACATGACCACTGGAAAAACCATAGCCTTGACTAGACAGACCTTTGTTGGCAAAGTTATGTCTCTGCTTTTGAATATGCTGTCTAGGTTGGTCATAACTTTTCTTCCAAGGAGCAAGTGTCTTTTAATTTCATGGAGACAGTCACCATCTGCAGTGATTTTGGAGCCCCCCAAAAATAAAGTCAGCCACTATTTCCATTGTTTCCCCATCTATCTGCCATGAAGTGATGGGAATGGAAGCCATGATCTTAGTTTTCTGAATGTTGAGCTTTAAGCCAACTTCTTCACTCTCCTCTTTCACTTTCATCAAGAGGCTTTTGAGTTCCTCTTCACTTTCTGCCATAAGGGTGGTATCATCTGCATATCTAAGGTTATTGATATTTCTCCTGGCAACTCTGATTCCAGCTTGTGCTTCTTCCAGCCCAGCGCTTCTCATGATGTATTCCGCATATAAGTTAAATAAGCAGGGTGAGAATATACCAGCCTTGATGTATAGAACCAGTGTGTTGTTCCATGACCAGTTCTAACTGTTGCTTCCTGACCTGCTTATCAATTTCTCAAGAGGCAGATTGGGTGGTCTGGTATTCCCATCTCTTTCAGAACTGTCCACAGTTTGTGGTGATCCACACAGTAAAAGATTTGATGTGGTCAATAAAGCAAAAATAGATGTTTCTCTGGAACTCTCTTGCTTTTTCGATGATCCAACAGATATTGGCAATTTGATCTCTGGTTCCTCTGCCTTTTCTAAAACCAGCTTGAACATCAGGAAGTTCACGGTTCATGTACTGCTGAAGCCTGGCTTGGAGAATTTTGAGCATTACTTTTCTAGTGTGTGAGATGAGTGCAAGTATGTGTAGTTTGAGCATTCTTTGGCATGGCCTTTTGGGACTGGAATGAAAACCGACCTTTTCCAGTCTTGTGGCCACTGCTGAGTTTTCCAAATTTGCTGGCATATTGAGTGTAGCACTTTCACAGCATCATCTTTGAGGATTTGAAAGAGCTCAACTGGAATTCCATCACCTCCACTGGCTCTGTTCTTAGGGATGCTTCCTAAGGCCCACTTGACTTCGTATTCCAGGATCTCTCTCTCTAGGTGAGTGATCACACCATCACGGTTATCTGGGTCATGAGGATCTTTTTTGTATAGTTCTTCTGTGTATTCTTCCCACTTCTTCATAATATCTTCTGCTTCTGTTAAGTACATAACATTTCTGTCCTTTATTGTGCCCTCCTTTGCATGAAATGTTCCCTTGGTATCTCTCTAATTTCTTGAAGAGATCTCTACTCTTTCCCATTCTATTGTTTTCCTCTATTTCTTTGCATTGATCACTGTGAAAGGCTTTCTTATCTCTCCTTGTTATTGTTTGGAACTCTGCACTCAAACGGGTATAGCTTTCCCTTTCTCCTTTGCCTCTTGCGTCTTTTCCTTTCTCAGCTATTTGTAAGGACTCCTCGGACAACCATTTTTCCTTTTTTGCATTTCTTTTTCTTGAGGATAGGCTTAATCACTGCCTCCTGTACAATGTCACAGACCTCCCTCCATAGCTCATTAGGCACTCTATCAGATCTAATCCCTTGAATCTAGTTGTCACTTCCACTGTGTAATTATAAGGGATTTGATTTAGGGCATACCTGAATGGTCTAGTGATTTTCCCTACTTTCTTCAATTTAAGTCTAAATTTGACAATTAGTAGTAGTAGTAACAATAATAATAATTGACATGGTTGATTTGAGGATCATATGACATAAATTTGATAGTGGTATTTATAGTATGAAATGAATGCTGATTGTTACCTTTAAATATATTCAGTAGTCTAGAAAGAAAACACTTATTTTTCTACTTAATCAGAATAGTGATGAAACAGCAACTGTGTGATTATTACCTAAATGTACAAGCCTGTAATACAACCAGAAACATGAGAGTTATTAAAACTGAGGGCCAGAAATAAAGGAGATCCTGAATGTAGTAAGGGATGCATGCTGAGATCTTTGTGAATCTACTGACTGGCTAGGCTCTTGATTTTCTCTCGAATCCTATTTTAGTCAAGCCACATGCCACATTCCTGAGACTATCCCCATGTGAGTAGTTGAAACATTGACTAGAACATTCCAGTCATACTTTATCACAAGGAGTGGGGTATTCTTGTTCATGTCTGGTCCCAATCGTCACTAAAGTAGACATTTCACTCTTTAATGTTCCTAAAAGCCATATGCCTAGGAGGCATCATTCTTTTGAATTCCTTGATATCTTCTTCACATTCAACCTCAATATTATGCTTTCTTTTTAGGGGGAATATAAAAGAAAATGTTTGCTTTTATTTGTTAAGGTTTTTTAAAAATCTTTTTAAAAGAATTATTATGGAAGTTTATATATTACCTAGGTGAGACAATTTCATTCTCTGGTGAATGATTCAAATTCATGCCTTTGCAAAATGACAAATATCATCTAACACATCCTAAAATCTCTAAAGTCCTGACCATTGTATCTTCAGTAAAGTCTATTACCATATCTAACAGCTCACCATGAACAGATTTCTTTATTAATTCAATTTCCCTGTTTTTAGTCACACCCCTCTCTTCAAAACTCCAACATCTCTGCTTTCTCCCTTTGATAATCTCACTTTTTAATTAACTGAGAAAATGAAAATAAGCCCATTTCCCAAAACCAATTACTGACCCATCCAGTGACTTCTGTCCTGAAATCAACCCCCACGCCTGCCTATGTCACCATTTCCTCTTCTATTCTGAATTGTGCCCACCAGCAGGCAAACGGGCTGAATTCTCTCCCACATTTGAATCCCTTTTTTGACCACTACTCCTTTTCCGTATCTGCCCCATTTGTCTCTTCTGCTTCTTTTCTAAACTGCTGCCAGTGCTTAATATATTTCCTCTTATACACTCTCTTGAACCTACCTTAGACTGGCTGAAATTTCTACCACACCAAATATTCTGTGCTGACTAACAATGACTTCCATCTTGCAAGATCAGATAAGTGCTTTCTATGTCCTCACATTTCTCAAATGATTCACTCTTAGTCAAACAGTATTTTCACAGTTGATGGTTACTTTCTTCTTCAAAACCTCTTGTCTCTAAGTTTCTGGGAAACCATACTCTTCTGATTTACTTTCTGATATATTAATTACACTTTCTCAGTCTTGTTTGTTGAACTTTTTCCCCAACCTAAATGTTAAACTAGCCAAGAGGTTGACCTCATATTCTTTCTCCTCTCTGTTTACACAGACTCCCTAGATTGTATCTTATATCCGTTTTCTTTTCCATATACACATACTTCACCTACTATTATGGCTTTAAAGAAAATGTAAATGTAGATGAATTGTAAATTCATATAGTAGGTCTCTATCTTTTCCCTGAGGTCTACACTTGTAAAGCCTACTGCTACTTAATGATTATCATGAAAAATGTATACTGCTACTGCTGCTGCTAAGTCACTTCAGTTGTGTCCGACTCTGTGTGACCTCATAGACGGCAGCCCACCAGGCTCCCCCATCCCTGGGATTCTCCAGGCAAGAACACTGGAGTGGGTTGCCATTTCCTTCTCCAATGCATGAAAGTGAAGTCACTCAGTCGTGTCCAACTCTTAGCGACCCCATGGACTGCAGCCTACCAGGTTCCTCCACCCATGGGATTTTCCATGCAAGAGTAGTAGAGTAGGGTGCCACTGCCTTCTCCAAAAATGTATACTAGGCACCTCAAATTTAATACAACAAAAACAAGATTTATTTTTATCAACGTCTAAGCCATTTTTCCCTAGACTTCTCCATCGAACTAAATGACACCCCTTCCTATGAAGTTATTCAGACCAAAATCCAAGCAGTCATCTATGACTGTTCTCTTTCCTTCACATCCCACATCCAGTTCACCAGCTAAGTCAATTTGGCTTTGTACTGAGATTATAATCTTGCTCATTTCTCTCCATATAAACTATATCACTTCAGTGCAGGCCACTCTTTTTCTAACTTGATCTTAGCAATAGCCTCCCTACTGGTGCCCTTGCTTCTACCCTTATCCATAGTCAGCTCATCCTCCATTCAGTCTGTGTCTGATGGCATAACTCTTCTTAAGACCCTTTAATGCCTTGACATCGATTTTAAAATAAAATGTGTACACACTAAACAAAATTCAACTTTTTCACATGAAAAAAAACTGCATTTTTGTTAAACAACAGAGATTATGGATATATAAACTATATATGTCTACATGGACATGTATACATACACATAGTGAGATACTGAATAATTTAAATAAGTCAACAAGTTAAAAATATCATTTTTATTTCTTATAATAAGTTACTATCTNAGTCAACAAGTTAAAACTATCATTTTTATTTCTTATAATAAGTTACTATCTTTAATTAAAAGCTAGCTGACAAACAAAAAAGAAGAATAAAAAGGTGTCATAAAATTAACATGATATTTCTAAGAGCTTTTGTGTTTTGAATTAATTTCTTCAGATTAAGTACCCAGGTTCCTAGAAACGGCCATTCCTTCAGCCACTCATCCCTCATTAGAGTGACTTGAATAGGAAAAAATGTATATATATGAATGAAGTAATGATATACATATATATGAAGTATATATATATATAAATATATATGAAGTAATGATCTGACTCAACACACTTTTCTATTAATAGTCAGTCCCTTTTTGCTAGTCTCCAAGCCAAGACTCTTCATGTTATCCAACAGTGGAATGGAAGGGACCCAAGAAGTGACAAGCTACATTATAAAGCTTTCAAAGGAAATTTAAATTCTTGCTTATTTACTCATCTGTACATATCCTCTATTAACTGATGTAAAATTTATCAAAATAATCAAATCTCCCAGAAATCATAAAGGGTGTGAAAATCATTACTCACAAACAATGCCTTTTTTCTTCATAGACATACCTAGCTCCTGGTGAGTCTGAGACTTTTCTAATCCTCCTGAGTATGTGAATACCAGCACATTATTCAGAGCTAAAACATTCCACCTTCCCAAGCATTTCAAATTTGAAATCAAGATAGTGCTTCAGTGTTTGTTCAGTGACCATCAAATGCCCCAATACTGCAAAGTATTTCTGCACTACATCTTGTACTGGGCTTTGGGCCAAAAACTTCCCACTGTAGATGTTCCCATTGGCCTCTATAAGGGAGAAATGATTTTACCCTAAACTTTAATTAGAAAGAAAATGGTGATAAAACTGGTTAGCCTTTTCCTCCCATGCTGGGTAAAGCAACCATCACATCTCTAAATGGATAAAACTCTCTACCTACAATTTTGCCATTGACTACTGAAGTAATGAGAACTATTTCCCTCCTGGCTAGCTTTCCCCATATCAGATTCCTTACCCTCACAGGGGATGAGGCCAACCCACCATGAAGCAAAGCCACTCTCCTTCTCCTCCTGCAACAATTGTTGGGACAGAGCCATGGAGGAAACACTGTGGGAAAGCAATCAAGACAACAGAGTGAGTTAATTTTGTGCTGTCAGAATAAAGCTTCATAACTCACAGATGTGAGGAATTGACAAGGAAACCTTACAGTCAAATCAGCTTCTCTACTCATCAAAGAGTCTCTTTATCCCTGGAAATGATATAAACTTCAAACCCAATCACAATCTGGTTCATTTCCTGTTGCCCAAAGAAATGTCTGTTCATAACTTTCATTTTAATGGTTTTAACATAAACAATCTCCTCACCATCATAAATTCACCAGTTCAGATTTGAAAGATAAACTCTGTAACAATGGTTAAATAATTTCAAAGGATATCTTTATAAGAGGAAGCTCAACATTGTTTGGGATTGCGTATTGTGTATTGTGTATTGTGTGTGTGTGTGTGTGTGTGTGTGAGAAGGGTCGGGGAGAGAGAGAATAGACAGTGGAAAGAAAGGGAAGGTAAACTTCCCACAAAATGAAATTGTTTAGCAGGAGAGAAATATTTCCCAGCAACCCAAATGAGATCAGCCATAAATAAATTTCAAATGAACACCTCAACAGGCAACTCTGAGCCCTCACAGGCTGATCTGTTAACTCTATATCATCCTTCTGGGTTATGGGGTTGCAGAAAGCTGGGCACAACTGAGTGACTGAACAACAACAATAACAATACCATACTTCCAGTAACACTTTATTACTCGTATCAATAGCCAAGATATTCAGAAAAGACATTTAGAATATCTGGCTCATAAATCCTGTCCCAGTCAATGCATGTGCTGACTTACATAACCCCATCATCTAGGAGGGCCATGCATTCTGGCTTGTCTGACTCAATGACCCGCTAGTGACTTTATTTTACCATCTCCTCCCTGTGACTAAAGAGAAATAGTAGCAAAAATTAATGGCAAAATAGCTGCATGAAATATGTACCCTGAGCTGTGATAAAGATAATGTATCTAATTACAGTCCAAGAAGTCCTCATGAATATAACGCTCAAAGCAGGAACTCGTTCCTTTAATTATATATGCAATAAAGATGGCTAAAGGTCTGAGAACACTGATTATTGTCATTTTATACTTTCAAGGGAGCCTGGTAAACTGCCCATTAGGGATTAAATATAAACAGCATAGACTGTAGTTCTTGCTTCTATTTATGATGCAGTAATTACATAGATGTAAATATATTTCAGTGCCATTTCTTTTTAGCTCGAGTACCTCCATCTGCACCATGGTGTTTAAGCTGTACTTTTTCTATATTCTTTACTCTGACATGGCCAAAATAATCTACAATGTACATCTATATTTGATGCTTTCTTGTCTAAAATGCAAATAGAATCATTTAAAAGCTAGTTTTCCAGGCATAAAGAATCACTAGTCCTCAGCGAGCAGGTGGCAGATAAGCTCACTGAGTTATCATGCCTATTTGTACATGGTATATGAATCTTCCAAACGAACAGAACAACCTAGTTGAATCACTGAGATACTCCTTGGGATGACACACATGCAAATCATACACATGCAATTTTCAACAGTGCAAGTTTCATAGCTTTTAAAAGTACTGGCAAATATTTGTGCAACAAATACGAATCAAATTCAGAGTACTTTTCAGTTCAGTACTATTCAGCTACACCATAAGCTAATTCTAAACGTGCTATGCCCTTGAGAAGAAAATTAATTTTAACAAATAAATTTTATTTGGGTTGATTCTACTGCAGCCTTTCCTTGCAAAAGAAATGCACTCCAGATATACACATCACAATTTGTTTCAATCTTTGTTGGATCAGCAGAAGTAAAATATTATCTGGGAAGAGGAAAAGAAAAACAAAAAATCTTTTCCCAGGGTCATGCCAAGAATACAACAATTTTATAGAGGCACAGACGCGCTGGTATGCAAGTTCCAGTTTGGCAAACTTGAACAAAGCCAAAGATGGATGAATCCTGTCCCCAGCCACACCTTAAAAGTTGTCACTAATCAAAAAACAGATGTGTTGATTTTAGCTCTATTCAAAACATTTATAAATTCTTTACAAGGTTTTGTTTGGGGATCCTAAAGAAAGCAATGATGTTTTAGTTAAATCCTCAGTATTTTTCTGATTCACTTAATGTTAACAAGGCCATAGATAAGAAGTACATGTGAATTATAAGAAGAGAAATGTAAATATATGTGAGATGAGAAAGTAAAGGAAGTTACAAGTCTTAGGAAAAGGTCAGTCTTAATTTTTCTAAGTCATAAAACTTTTCCAGCTCCATGCCTTTCCCCTTTCTTTCGCTCAACACTGTTAAAAAGTGTGGGAAAACAGCTGTCTGTTGTGGTTTTAAAAGCAGCAAAGTTACTAGTGTCTAACAAACTGTGAAGAGATGTGTGATGTGTCATCATGTGTAGGCAGCATTTGGGTTGATTAATCCTCCTTTGGTTGATTCAGACTCCCTTACATGCAAGCTCAGAAAGAAAACTGAGGCCATATAGTATGCTTTATCAGGCTGTTATTTACACATTAACACATCCCACATACAAGGGGTAACCAGTGCTTTAAAAAACACATTAGCTTTACCATATTTAGATGCAATACAGCTTGTCCCTTCAAAAAAAAAAAGTTCATGGTTACCCAAAACAATGAGATTGTAAAGTAAGCCATAATTATTAAATGTCTTATAAAAATATTCTTTCACTTAAATGTTAGAATCAGCATAATGAAAAGAAAAACAGATCAAACTTGAGAGCACTTTTTAAAAGAGTACCAAAAATCACCCCACCATAAAACCTCAAAGTCAACCTATTTAATACATATGGAGTGGGACTGAGCACACACATGGAGTGGCATTTATACAAATTCTATTTCTTATTCAGCGGGCTTTCACTTTGAGGGGTGGGAATGGATGGGGGGAATGGGAAGATATCCCCCAATTTATCTTGTTACACATTTTCCCAGGGCATGCAACAGGTTTCCCAGGTGGCTCAGTGATAAAGAATCTGCCTGCCAATGCAGGAGACACGCATTTGATTCCTGGGTCAGGAAGATCCCCTGGAGAATGAAATGGCAACCCAGTATTATTGTCTGGAAAATCCCACAGACAGAGGACTCTGCTGGTCTACAGTCCATGGGGTCACAGTCTTGTCACCCATTTCTCCAGCTTAATGCAAAAGCCCCACTCTGGTGATACAAGGGCAGGAATTTTTCAAGGATAATTTTAATATGTGATGTCTGTCTCATGTTCTTACTTTAGAACAGAACTTTCTCATTAGATATGATTCTACCATAGTATGTTATTTACCTAAAAGTATTCCAATAGAATTTCTGGTGCTTACATTTACCATCTCAACTGATGGAAAGTGTTTCTTTTTTCTCTTCAGATATTATTTCTGACAAATTGCTTGGTGTTAAAATTTGGAAAGCAAGTCTACATACAGTCTCAAGTTAAAGAAGCTCCTCAACAGACTGTTTTAACTATTGTTAACTCATCAGACTCCAGAATATGAGTTCTCTCTGAGAAGACTTTCACTAGTGATTTTATCTACCTCATCTCTAGAATCCCATTTTCCTCTCCCCTGCTCTCCAGCTCCTCCTCCAACTTTAAATATGTCTCCTGGTTCTTCTACAAGGAATGTCTTCTGTCTCTGGGTATCATAGATACCCAGCCATTTCTTGGGGCCTACAAAGCCCAAGAACAAAGCAAGTGGAGGTGACGGAATTCCAGTTGAGTTATTTCAAATCCTAGAAGATGATGCTGTGAAAGATATGTCAGCAAATTTGGAAAACTGAGCAGTGGCCANAGATACCCAGCCATTTCTTGGGGCCTACAAAGCCCAAGAACAAAGCTAGTGGAGGTGACGGAATTCCAGTTGAGTTATTTCAAATCCTAGAAGATGATGCTGTGAAAGATATGTCAGCAAATTTGGAAAACTGAGCAGTGGCCACAGGACTGGAAAAGGTCAGTTTTCATTCCAATCCCAAAGAAAGGCAATGCCAAAGAATGCTCAAACTACTGCACAATTGCACTCATCTCACAAGCCAGACTTCAGCAATACATGAACCGTGAACTTCCAGATGTTCAAGCTGGTTTTAGAAAAGGCAGAGGAACCAGAGATCAAATTGCCAACATACGCTGGATCATCGAAAAAGCAAGAGAGTTCCAGAAAAACATCTATTTCTCCTTTATTGACTATGCCAAACCCTTTGACTGTGTGGACCATGATAAACTGTGGAAAATTCTGAAGGAGATGGGAATACCAGACCACGTGACCTGCCTCTTGAGAAACCTACATGCAGGTCAGGAAGCAACAGTGAGAAATGGACATGGAACAACAGACTGGTTCCAAATAGGAAAAGGAGTACATCAAAGCTGTATATATTGTCACCCTGCTTATTTAACTTCTATGCAGAGTACATCATGAGAAATGCTGGGCTGGAGGAAGCACAAGCTGGAATCAAGATTGCCGGGAGAAATATCAATAACCTCAGATATGCAGATGACACCACCCTTATGGCAGAAAGTGAAAAAGAACTAAAGAGTCTCTCGATGAAAGTGAAAAGAGGAGAGTGAAAAGGTTGGCTTAAAGCTCAACATTCAGAAAACTAAAATCATGGCTTCCAGTCCCATCACTTCATGGCAAATAGATGGGGAAACAGTGGTTGACTTTATTTTGGGGGGCTGCAAAATCACTGCAGATGGTGATTGCAGCCATGAAATTAAAAGACCCTTACTCCTTGGAAGGAAAGTTATGACCAACCTAGATAGCATATTCAAAAGCAGAGACATTACTTTGCCAACAAAGGTCCATCTAGTCAAGGCTATGGTTTTTCCAGTAGTCATGCATGGATGTGAGAGTTGGACTATAAAGAAAGCTGAGTGCAGAAGAATTGATGCCTTTGAACTGTGGTGTTGGAGAAGAATCTTGAGACACCTTTGGACTGCAAGGAGATCCAACCAGTCCATCCTAAAGCAGATCAGTCCTGGGTGTTCATTGGAAGGACTGATGTTGAAGCTGAAACTCCAATACTTTGGCCACCTCATGCGAAGAGCTGACTCACTGGAAAAGACCCTGATGCTGGGAAAGATTGAGGGCAGGATGAGAAGGGGACGACAGAGGATGAGATGGTTGTATGGCATCACCGACTCAATAGACATGGGTTTGGGTAGACTCCGGCAGTTGGTGATGGACAGGGAGGCCTGGCGTGCTGTGGTTCATGGGGTCACAAAGAGTCAGACACGACTTAGTGAATGAACTGAACTGAACTAAAGCCTGAGAAAGGAGAGAAGGTAGCACAGTACTTCTGTAACCAACAGAGTCTGTTTCAATTGGGCTAAATATAGAGATGTCTCTTTTCCTAAGAACAATTCAAATGCCTACAGGGGTTACACAGGAGACAAAGTGAAAGGGAAAGTTGCTCAGTCATGTCTGACTTTTTGCGACTCCATGTTCTATACATATACAGTCTATGGAATTCTCCAGGCCAAAATACTGGAGTTTGTAGCTGTTCCCTTCTCCAGGGGATCATACAAACCCAGGGATCAAACCCAGGTCTCCCACACTGCAGGCAAATTCTTTACCAGCTGAGCCACCAGGGAAGCCCAAAAGGAGACAAACAAACAGGGACACAGATGTGTGGACCAGCCTGCAAAGAGCCAGAGGACCCTGGCTCCACCTAGAACAGACAGTGCAGCAGCCAGCTCCTAAGCCCCAGCTTACTGCCTTCTGTGAACTTAAACTGTCTCTGCCAGTGTTTCCCATGTTGCAGGAAAGGTCAAAATTTCAGATGATTCTATGAAATCTCCCTGCATTTAAATATTGGAAACTATTTTTTAAAGTTTGAAAACACTGTTCAGAGCAGATATAATGTTACATATTTTATCTAGTGAATGGAACACTGTTTCAGTGGGCAAAGAGCTATTCAGTGTTATGAGCTATATATACAGGTTAGGTGAACCTCACAAATGAATAGAGACAATCTATTTTAATTATTAGTTGAATTATATGCATCCATATATGGCTAACAGGGGCTTCTCTGGTAGCTCAGCAGTAAAATAAAATCTGCCTACAATGCAGGAGACACGACAGAAGCCACGGGTTTAATCCCTGGATCAGGAAGATCCCCTAGAGAAGGAAATGGCAACCCACTCCAGTGCTCTTGCTTGGGGAGTTCCATGGACAGAGGAGCCTGGCGGGCTATATATGCCATGGGGCTGTGAAACAGTTGGACATGACTTAGCAACCCAAATAATAAACAACATAATGGCTAACAGGTTTCAAGACCTCTCATGTGATCTTACCCTCCTAACTAGGGTTACCTATTTATAATCCTCTATTTCTAACCTTCAAAAATAAAATAAAATCCATTTAAAATAGAATTATAAGGGACAAATACCTTTGTCTCCTCTAAATCCTGTTCTTCTGAGTCAATTTTCATATATATATGTATACACACACACACACACACACATATATATATATATATATAAATCAGGTTCATGTCCCCCATATTGAGGGACATTCATAATTCCAAGATTTCTTATTATTCCCCTAGGGAATTATGGTCATTCTCTTGGTCACCTCTTTCTCTGAAATACAACTTCTGACAGTTACCCTCCCATTGGTCATTATTCCTCTCACTCAAGGCTGTCTTCAAATACAAGGCCATTGCACGTATAGACACTTAATACTTAAAATTAAACAAGGGGAACCAGTATACCCAACACAGAAAAGGAATCTAAAAAAATAGTGGACACTGCTTTTTTTAAGGGTCTTCTGCCACAAATACCCACTATAGGTCCTGAGGAGTCCAGAGAATTGAGTTTGGGGATGGGAAGGGGGAGTTAGCAAAGGAGACTGAGAAGTGGCCAGTGGTTAGAAGAACCAGGAACTTATCCTTGAAGTTGAATTACTAAGTTGAGAAAGTGAATGTCTGACTCTTTGCGACCCCCATGGACTGTAGCCTACCAGGCGCCTCCATCCATGGGATTTTCCAGGCAAGGGCACTGGAGTGGGTTGCCATTTCCTTCTCCAAAAGATATCCCAACCCCAAGGATCAAACCCGGGTCTCCCACATTGTAGAAAGACGCTTTACCGTCTGAGCCACCAAGGAAGTTAATATCCACTATACCCTATTTTATATTATTTCTTCTCTTGTTCACATGCTGTCTCTAAGCAGAAATGTCTATCTTCTTTATTCATCCAGTTACAAATATTCTACTCCGTTTCTCTTTCATTTCCTCGTTTTGTTTGTTTCATAATTTGTTTGCTTTCTTTTTCAAGAAAGCCAAGCACTATTACTAGCTGTCTGATACGGTCCAAGTGAAAGTTAAAGTGTTAAGTTGCTCAATTGTATCTGACTCTTTGAGACCCCATGGATTGTATGGACTATAGTCCACCACACTCGCCTGTCCATTCTCCAGGCAAGAATACTTGAGTGGGTTGCCATTTCCTCCTCCAGGGGATCCTTCCCAACCCAGGGATCAAACCCAGGTCTCTGGTATTGTAGGCAGATTCTTTACTTTCTGAGCCACCAGGGAAGGCAACTTCTTTTATTTATTGGAGTATAATTGCTTTACAATGTTGTGCTAGTTTCTGTTGTACAAACAAGTGAATCAGCTATATATGTACATATATCCCCACCCTTTTGAGCACTTAACTTTTTTAGAGAAAAAAATTATCTACTAATAGAGCCACTGTTGTGAGGATTAGAAGGTAAGTGTGAATGAAACAGGTCACTTATGTATCCAACATATGCTCGGTACTCAAGGAATTTTCCTTCCACACTTCACTCCTTGCCTGCCTCTTCTCTCCAACTTTCAATCTTCATTTCTCCTCCTTGAATCTCTTCTCAGTCCAAAAAGAAGCAATTTCCTCTCAGTTACCTCAGATCACCAATGGCATTTTTTATTATATTCTGTTTTTCAAATTTTTTTAAATTTAAAGTAGAAAACTGAATATACCTTTTTGATGCCAACAAATGTCTCCCTGACTTTTTTATGAATTAGATCACACCTTTAAGAGCAGACTCACACAATTATCTGTATGAGTACCACCTTTTCTATTTCTACCTGCCCAGCATTCCTCAGGGTAAAACTCTGAAACCCTGCAAACTCTAAACAAACGGTACTGTTTCTCTAACCACCCGTTTTCCGCTACATTTCATTTCCAAATCCTTTAATTTTTCCAAATGCTTCTTCCTTTCTTCCCATCTCAGACTCTGGCCTTTATCACAAATTGGAAGGAAATTACCTTAGCTAATTTTGCTTTTCTCCAGTTCACCACTTCTGCCATTAGCCTTTAAAACATTCACTCCTTTAGAAGTGATAATCTTGCCTGTGACAAAACTCATAGTGAATAGAATCCAAAATTATTTAAGGAAGATGCTTTTGCTGTGAAAAGACCGTAACATAATCTCGTTTCCCATGGCAAACATAATTTCCATAAAAACTCATAGAAAGACCAAAATAACACAAGGTTTTAAACAACTGGATTTCTTGATCACAATTTAAATGAACCAGATTTTCAAAACTCAACATGTACCTGAAGACTGAGAAATGCTGATGTCATTGTTCATTATTTCTAAATAATTAAATGCTGAGGTATTCTGTTTCTGAGTAAACGTGAAACAGTTGTTTCTTTGGATTGTTAACAGAAGCATGATGCTGTGTTTAGGAATGTTTTGTAAGGAAAGGAAATGGAAGGTTTCTTGTATAGAAACATAGACAAGAATGATATAGATTTAAATACTAAATTATCCCAGTTGACAGATATTAATAAATTTGGCTTTGAGAATCACTGTGGCATCTCAGATTCATCTTGAATGTCAACAGATCATGAATACTGCATCACCAAATGACTTTCTTGGAATGTTCTCAAGATTGATCATACACGTTTCTGTTCTTAGCACATCACAGATGGAAAGAATATATGGAATCTGATTCCCTTTTCCAGATTTGGGAGGCAACCAGTCCTCAGGATTTCTGAAGTTTCTTCACAGAGAAGAGTCACTCTAAGCTCAATGTTGTAATTGCTCCAAAAGGGGTCTTGGCCTAGAGCACTGTAGGGGTCAGGAGAGGCCTTTGCAGAAGGGTGTTCAGGAAAAAGAGAATGAAAAAAGTTGTTTTCAGCTACTAATAGTCTATATATTTCAATAATCTCCATTAGAAAACATATTGCTTTTCCAACTTGCTTTCCATAAGAGCAGGTTTACATTTGTGTTTATAACTTTTCTTATCTTGTGCACTATGGAAGCTTTTTGAGTAAACACAGGGTAAGAAATGAATTATCCTAATTATTTCTGATTTACTTCTCTATACACCTCAGAAACGCAAACTTTACCATATATAAAGTGTACTCATTTGAAACTGGAGTTAATGCAGAAAAGCAGAAGTGCACAGAATGATATAAGTGCACCTGCCCGAAATTTTCTCCTTTCACCTAAACTGTCACTTCCATTCGTGTACATCCTAAAACTCCACCTTATTTGCATTGAAAGTGAAAGTCACTCAGTCATGTCCAACTCTTTGCAGACCCCATCCAGGCCAGAATACTGGAGTGGGTAGCTATTCCCTTCTCCAGAGGAATCTTCCCAACCCAGGGATTGAATCCAGGTCTCCAGCACTGCAGGTAGATTCTTTACCAGCTGAGCCACCAGGAAAGCCTGAGTCTTTAATAGTTACTGTTAAGAAAAGACGCTTACTCCTTGGAAGGAAAGTTATGACCAACCTAGATAGCATATTAAAAAGCAGAGACGTTACTAGTCTAGTCAAGGCTATGGTTTTTCCTGTGGTCATGTATGGATGTGAAAGCTGGACTGTCAAGAAAGCTGAGAGCTGAGGAATTGATGCTTTTGAACTGTGGTGTTGGAGAAGACTCTTGAGAGTTCCTTGGACTTCAAGGAGATCCAACCAGTCCATTCTAAAGGAGATCAGTCCTGGGTGTTCTTTGGAAGGACTGATGCTAAAGTAAAGCTGAAACTCCAATACCCTGGTCACCTCCTGCAGAGTTGTCTCACTGGAAAAGACTCTGACACTGGGAGGGATTGGGGGCAGGAGGAGAAGGGGACAACAGAGGATGAGATGGCTGGATGGCATCACTGACTCAATGGACATGAGTTTGAGTGATCTCTGGGAGTTGGTGATGGACAGGGAGGCCTGGAGTGCTGCAATTCATGGGGTTGCAAAGCGTCCGACACGACTGAGCGACTGAACTGAACTAAACTGAAGGATATACGCACATATCAAGTTTGACTTGAACAGTGTTTTCAACATTTATAATAAATAAAAGAAAAATAACCAGAAAATTTTGATCAATAGTAAGTAGTAAATCTGAAAAGATGTTCCAAAATAATTTCATAGTCTTCTTTAATCAAATGTCAATACCAGAAAAAAGCCCTTTGTGGTTCTCTGGACCACACTGGAAAAAAACTGAACTAAATTGTAAGAAGCATAAACATATGTCTTCCAGATCCAATGACTTTAAAAAAATTATTTTCAATTTTATGCTCATCATAAAAATAAGTTTCTTGCTAAATGCATCTTCCTGTAAACCTTATCAACCACTGTTTATCATTTATTCTGGGTGCTTCCAATCTGGAGTGACCAAAAGGCACTCTATATATCCTGGAAGGTATTAAGTTCCACTAAATGAAATTGCTCTTTTAGTAGCTCAAAATTATCAAACATCAGCAATTTCGTATCACTCAGCCTAGAGTAGTGGATAGGAGTAGTTAATAAATATAATTAAACAAATCAGTTATCTTTACTTTTTTAGATGTTAAAGGTTGACACATTATANATAAGCTCACAAAAATTACTGATTATTCCATGATGACCAAAAGTTATAAATGCTAATTAAGTACACTTTTATTTAATAAAACTGATAATTATTTAACAAATACAATTTGATAATAGCAGCTTTAAATGTGCCGTATCAGTTTAAACATTGAAAAATAAAATTATCTTCCTCTTAGTAAATTCAACATAATTCTCAAAAGCTCATTTCTTACAGCAGAAGGAAGTAATTTAGATAATAAACATTTTCATTTCCTGTTTGTATAAAATTTGATGAGATAGCCAATCAAATTCAGAGTCCTCTCTCTCTCCACTCTCCTTTTAGTAATCAAAACTTCAAGAGTCTTACCATTGCTTCTCTGATAAGTGGCCTGACGTGACCTCTTAAAGTGGTTCACTATTCACCTGACGCAGAAAACTCCATAAAATCATGCAAACCACAAATCTGAAACCTTTGTTTTCATTTTAGGAACACTCGTGAAACCGCCCAGGTCATTAGGGTCTGCGTATTTGAAAAGCCACCAAAGTATCTGAAGGGTGGCCCTTTACAGAAGCAATGTGTGCCATTCCATCATTAAAATGGTGAAGCTGGTAGGTTTGCACAGGCCAAACAGTCGAGCTAGACACAGGCTCAGTGGCCCAAAAAGAGTGCTGAGTTTATACTGCACATGCTCAAAAGTGCAGAGAGTAATACTGAACTTAAAGGCTTAGAGGCAGATTCTCTAGTCATTGAACACATCCAGGTGAAGATAAAGCCCCTGGATGTGGCACAGGAATTACAGAGCTCATGGTCCAATCAACCCATGTATGAGCCCTCCCTGTCACAGCCAGATGATCCTTACTGAAAAAGAACGGACTGTTCCTAAATCTAGTAAGAGGAGGCTGCACAGAAGAAAAAGATACACCAGAAGAAACTGAAGAAACAAAAACTTATGACCTGGAAATAAATGATACAAATAAGTAAAGAAGTTTTTTTTAAAGTCTTACGGTTGTGACATTAAGGAAGGAGGGTTCACTGTGCATAATTATTATAGGGGAGGAAGAAGTTCTTCAACCCTCTTAGGGTCCCTGTGCTAGTCACTCTGTCATGTCCAACTCTTTGCAACCCAATGGACTGTAGCCCACCAGGCTTCTCTGTCCATGGGGTTCTCCAGGAAAGAATACTGGAGTGGGCTGCCATGCTCCATGCCCTTCTCCAGGGGATCTTCCCAACCTAGGGTCCCTAGATGTTTCTGAAAATTAAACTGAAAAAGAAAGAGTAACATGAGAAAGGCAAATAATTTTATTAAATTTTTGCATATACACGGGTGCTCACAAAAGAATAAAGATCTGAAGAAATGACAAGAACAGGAAGCTTTTATACTTTTACAACAAAAACAATATATTTGTGAAGAAATGACAAGACAAAGGGGTTTCAGCCAACGATAGCAAATGAAGAAGTAACTAGGAAGGTAAGAGCTGGTTTAACAATCACTCTTTGTACAGACTTTTTGACCCCAAATTCCCAATCATAGTGACAAGAATATCTTCCCCCTTCTGGTATAGTGAGGTATCTTTCACATGAGAGTTTTGTAATTTGTTTCAGAGAAGAAGGATGAGAGGGTAAAGAGTCAGAGCGACCTTCCTGCTCCTGCCACCTTTTAAGAACTCCTTCAGTTTATATTTCACATGCCAAGATGCCACATTTGGGGGTAGCATGTTCTGAACCCCACTGTTACACTCAGGAATCCATTTTGATTAAGTTTTCCATTCTCCCCAGCAGGGATGGCAGTGTGACACCCAGAGAATCCTAGCAATCTCACCCTATTAGCTCCTCTCCCCTCAGGTCCCACATTCTCCCTTCAGAAGCCAGCTAGGCTTCCTGAACCACAAACTCGACCATAAAGTTCTTCATCCCTTACTATGCCAACTCCTTGGCAAGCATAGCATCTTCAACTCTTTACTGCTTTTTATCTCATACTTGACTGTACCGTGGACATTTTCAGATCTCTTCTATATTCAGTCGGAAAATTTAAATAGTGAGGGGGACTTATCTCTGGATGTTTTCTATCTACCCAAACACTTCTAACATTTCTTTTCTCCATTGCAATGATTCCCAGTTTCCTTCTGTGTTCTTACAATAACCCTCTAAGTTATGTCGAGTAGAACTGACGTGTTGAAAACTAATAAACCCTGTGACTTATTATTTATCTCATTGATTCTCACCGCAACACTATGCATACAGAGAACTACCCCATTTTCAACATGAGAAGCCTGAGGTTCCACAATGACTTAAATGATTATTTAAGCTTACCTGACCTTAAATGCTAGAGCTAAAATCTAATCTAGAGACTCCTAGTGTTTTCTACTACCATCATAACTTTTACATGTAATATCTGAAATATATATTATATATATACATGTATAATCATTTGAGTAACTTTTAAAACTATTGGTAAAACAGAAAATAATACTATGGAATGATACAACTATATATGTTTCTAAATTCAAACCACTAGACGAACACAGATGTATACTGAAATGAAATATTGATATTTCTTCTAATAACTGTATCATCACAGGACACAATTTATGGCTTTCTGCCATTTGATAATGAAAGTTAAATTTTCTGTGCTGTTACTGGAACAGGGTATAATAATTCATTCTCCAAAACTAATTTATATACAAAACATATTCTATACAAATATATTTGAGTTCCTGTATTTCTCTTGTCACTTGGCAGCAATTTGTATGTGACTCAAGACAGACAGAGTAAGGACCAATGGTCATTTCTTCAAGATACATGGAAAAGACGAAGGGTACTGAAAGTGTGTGTCAGTTAAACATTCATTTGAAATTAAACTCATGTTCTACAGTGACAGAAATCTCAAATAAGGTATTTAACTTTAAGGATTAACAGTGTCTTATCGAAAGATTATTCTTGGTCAAGAAAAGGTTCTTTTTTTCCCTAGTAGCTTTGGAAGCCACTATGGCCAAAGACAGCAGTTGACATCTGAATCTGTTTTCCAAGGTGCATAAAAATCAGACTGAGTCTTTGGTAGTTTCATAACTTATTTTGAAAATACAATGAAATTGGCTACCTTTGTTCACAAATGTACAATAAATGTGTCAGTGATCTCTATCACTGAAAATTTTAAAAATTTGAATGCAATAATTTTAAGGTGCTTGCCAACTACATTTCTAGAACTGACAATGTCCATTTCTGAACTTTCAATAACTTTTATAACCTCTGAAATTGAGACCATAAAATAATGTGTTTTTGCATATATTTCAAACTATTTGGAGTGTTTTTTTACTGCAAGAATGGACATTGCGGTTATTTCCTCAACAATCATTCCAAAATTCTCCATCATGAAGTAGCTATGAGAGTTGGTTTGAACTGGGTATATCTTGAGTGTTCTATAATCACTGAGATAATCTCAAATTCTTCACTGCCCCTTTTGTCACAATAATCCACACAGCAAATGATTCTGGACATCTTGGACAACTTCTATTAATTTTCTGGCCAGAGATTACTTGGAAGATTAGACCAATCATTACACAAATTGATATTTATGAAAAGAATTCTGAAAACATATATCAATCCCTTCTTAATAATGGGATCTTTGGATGTTTCATCAGGCTGCCACCTTGAGAAACACCAATTTGAAGATATAACTGAAACACAGAGTAGACCAGAGACCTGATCAAACCATATCTAAACGAGTTATTTGCCTGAAACTCTTAAACGATATGAAAAATTCCCTTATAACTTGTCACTTGAGATAGATTTTGATCTAAGTTAAATAGTCAGAACTGTATATCTCCTTAACTCATAAGGATAGTTCTAACAAATATTTCTGTTGCTAGAAGTATTCTCCCTCATGATTTTTAAATTTTAATTACATTATCTTAGATTATCTGCTGAGTAATTTAAAGAGAAAATATATTTTTACTAATTTGCTTAAAAAGTCAAAAAGCATATCACATACTAGGCTGATTAGCATCATTTGTCCTCTTTCTCTGTAATCAAGGAACAGAGCCCAATGATCACAGTAATTATCTAGTTTAACAATATATTCCAGGCTTAAATTCCATTCAACTGGTCATTACCCAACTCTTGATCACTTTCAGTGACAAAAAACTCATCTCCCAAGATAGCTTCTTTCACAATTATTCAAAATTTATAGGTGAACTTCATTTTTATTCAAATTAGAGTGCTGACTACTAGCTTACTGCAAATCCTGCATACTTTAATGGTATCATTTCCATTTCTCTCTAGATAATAATTTATTGCTTTTATGTCTCTTCAGGTAAACCATCCATTGCTAGTTGCATTTAAAATTCCTGCTGTCTTTATTCACACTTGATTTTAGCCAAAATGCTGAGAAGTGATGCTATCTATTCAGAGATATCACTTCTATTTTCTTTTTAACCAATCCACACTGTGCTACTACATTTTTCTAATTTAGTAAATTATGATTTAAAAAAATTTTTTACGGAATTGTTCTTTTCATAATGCCATTTTTGTGCTGAAAAGTCAAAATTTCTATAACTGGCTGTGACAAAGATTGTTAGTTTCAAGTTACTAACAATTGCCTAACAAGATACCTAACTTTCCTTCCTTGCTGAAAGAATTCCCACACTTTATTATATTTGGCAACAAGCCTTGCAAACAAATATTTCACATTTTCCTATGTCCTTTATGGAGGTGGTTATGAGACACAGTGCTGGTTAAAGAGAAATAAACGAAATCCTTTCATTGGGACATTAGTGAAAGACATTATTTCAATAGGTACCTGCCTTTTTCCTGTCTCTTCCTTTTTCTGCCTAAAATACTGATATCCATAGATATCCACATGCAAGAAAGATGGTTGAACAAAGTCAGAAAGAGTACAAGCCTGTACAAAATATCATCACTGGATTGCCTGTTCTTGAACTTATTACATGAGCATATCAAAGCCTTAACCTTTTCAGCAATTATTTTCTTTTGACTGCTGAATGGTAATAATAATCCTCTGTCATCAAAATAAGTCTGTTTTCTTTCAAAGTGAACAGTAATGCAAAATTATAATAAAGAAAAAGACTACAGAGTTGGTAAGGATTTAAAAATGTGCAAGGATTTAAAAACTGCATTGAACTATTTTTATGAATGTGCCCCTCCATTTCCAGAAGACAGTCTACATGAACCCTGATGGACTATCATTTAATTATAATGTAGTCTTTTTAACACATAAAGAATGTTATGCCCCTCTTAGTTTTTCTACATCCCAGTTGTTTCTAAAAACTTAACAAACTTGCTATTATATTGGGGTGAGGGGGATATGTGTGTGCATGTGTGTGTATAAATTAACATATTTATACACACATAAGGAGAAGGCAATGGCACCCCACTCCAGTACTCTTGCCTGGAAAATCCCATGGACGGAGGAGCTTGGTAGGCTGCAGTCCATGGGGTCTCGAAGAGTTGGACACGACTGCACGACTTCACTTTCACTTTTCACTTTCATGCATTAGAGAAGGAAATGGCGACCCACTCCAGTGTTCTTGCCTGGAGAATCCCAGGGATGGCAGAGCCTGGTGGGCTGCCATCTATGGGGTCGCACAGAGTCAGACACGACTGAAGCGATGTAGCAGCAGCAGCAGCATACACACATAAACACAAACATAAGTCTTAGTGCAGTAGACCCCTGAACAACATGGACTTGAAATATGTGATGCCACTTACGCATGGGGTTTCTTTTTCCCACAGTAAATACTACAGTATTACATGACCTGTGGTTGGTTGAATCCAGTGATGCAGAACTACAGATAAGAAGGAACAGGGCATACAAAGAGCTCACTATAAATTATACTAGGATTTCTGACTGGACAGAGGGTCAACACTCCTAATTCCCATGCTGTTCAAGGGTCAACTGTATATTCTGGCTGCTAAGACAGAATAGCACATACAACATGACTTATCAACAACAGAAATTTATTTTTCACAGTTTTAGAGTCTGAAAAGTCCAAGCTCAAGAAACAGTCAGATTTGGTATCTGGTGAGAGCCTGCTTCCTAATTCATAGAAAAGCATCATCTCACTATGGCCTCAAAAGGCAGAAAGAATAAGAACTCTCTAGAGGCTCCTTTACAAGGGCACTAAGCCCATTCATGAAGGCTCTGTCTTCATGATCTAATCACTCACCACAAGCCCCATCACCTTATCACCACAATGGAGGTTAGAATTTTAACATGTGAATTTGCAGGGAGGTTGGACAGAGACACAAACATTCTTCGAATATTTTCAATTGACCTGTCTTTAAGTTCATTTATCCTTTTCTCTGCTGTTTCTAAGCTCCTAAATCTGTTTGGTGAATTAACAGTTTCCTAACATGCTGTCTTCATTCTAGTATTTCCATTTTTTTATACTTCAGATTCCTCTTCATCTTGCCATTACATCAGAGATGAGAGCAGCTATGTCAGTCTCCCTCCATACTAAGTATAGATTGCTCTTGGAGTTTAGTTCTTTTTATGTTTTTTGTGTACTCAGATCTCTAACGGGTTTTAAAAGCCAGATTCTGTATCTAGTTTATTTTGGTTTTTAAAATCTCTTTCCACTTTCTAAATCTGAACTAAAAACAAAAGTATCATGTGGTTTTAACTGAAAGATTATAAAATCATGATACTTATTAACACAATTTCATTTTTAATTCAATCAGTAACTAGCTCAATGGTCCTATAAATAGAACAGTATATCAATACTCTAGAGGCCCATGCTCTGGAATCTCCATTGCCACTAATTACCTGTGTGGCTTGTGGGAATGCATTCAATTTTATAGTTATCCACGTTTAAACATGCTAAGGTGATACCACTAGAAAGAGAAAAAAATAATAGTATTCAAATGAAAAACACTATTTAATGCTCAATTTCTTTGAAGAGAATAGAAAGAAAATGAAACAACTATGATATGATGCTAAAAATTATTTATTCTGAAATCAATAATACCACATTAGCATTCAAAAATTTGTTTTTATAAATTTACAAAATTAAAAAATATGATTTATAATCATAAGACTAACACATCACACCAATCAGTGTAGCAACAAATGAAATAAAGGAAAAACGTTCTGACTGTAGATCAGCCAGGATAAGGGGGATAGTAAATCAAAATTTACAAAACTCACCATGAAATTTTTAATAGCTTGGTTTTCTACTTTCTGTCAGGAACTCCATTTGTTGTCTGATATGGAAGTTGGAAGATTCTACTGCAAAATCTCTAAAGAAACAAGAGAAAAAGATTTCTTTTTGAATTACTAAGGCTTTGCAGAATCACCAGCACCTACCTTCAAAGAAAGGCACATAAATAAGTATATAAATAAGCACAGTGTCTCATATAGATTTACCATCTACCAAATGCACTAGTGCAGCGGCTGCAACAGCGCATGAGGTCAGCCAAGAGGAGCTACTCCGGGCCCGAGGGCAGAGGCAATAGCCTAGAGGAGCTACCCCACATCAGAGATAAGGAGCAGCAGCTGTGCTTTGCTGGAGAAGCCGTGAAGAGAGACCACATGTCCAAGGTAAGAGAAACCCAAGTAAGATGGTAGGCACTGAGAGAGGAGATCAGAGGGCAGACAGACTGAAACTACAGTCACCGACAACTAGCCAACCTGATCACATGAACCACAGCCTTGTTAACTCAATGAAACTAAGTGATGCCGAGTGGGGCCACCCAAGACGGATGGGTCATGGTGGAGAGGTCTGACACAATGTGGACCACTGGAGAAGGGAATGGCAAACCACTTCAGTATTCCTGCCTTGAGAATCCCATGAAAAGTATGAAAAGACAAAAAGATAGGATACTGAAACAGGAACTCCCAGGTCGGTAGGTGCCCAATATGCTACTGGAGATCAGTGGAGAAATAACTCCAGAAAGAATGAAGGGATGGAGCCAAAGCAAAAACAATACCCAGCTGTGGATGGCACTGGTGATGGAAGCAAGGTCCGATGCTGTAAAGAGCAATATTGCATAGGAACCTGGAATGTCAGGTCCATGAATCAAGGCAAATTGGAAGCGGTCAAACAGGAGATGACAAAAGTGAATGTCAACATTCTAGGAATCAGCAAACTAAAATGGACTGGAATGCGTGAATTTAACTCAGATGACCATTATATCTACTACTGCAGGCAGGAAGCCCTCAGAAGAAATGGAGTAGCCATCATGGTCAACAAAAGAGTCCGAAATGCAGTAACTGGATGCAATCTCAAAAACGACAGAAAGATCTCTGTTCATTTCCAAGACAAAGCATTCAATATCACAGTAATCCAAGTCTATGGTATGCCCCAACCAGTAACACTGAAGAAGCAGAAGTTCAACGGTTCTATGAAGACCTACAAGATCTTTTAGAACTAACACCCAAAAAAGATGTCCTTTTCATTATAGGGGATGGGAATGCAAAAGTAAGAAGTCAAGAAACACCTGGAGTAACAGGCAAATTTGGCCTTGGAGTAGAGTTAAGCAGGGCAAAGGCTAATAGAGTTTTGCCAAGAGAACACACTGGTCATAGAAAACACCCTCTTCCAAAAGCACAAGAGAAGACTCTACACATGGACATCACAAGAGGGCCAATACCAAAATCAGATTGATTATATTCTTTGCAGCCAAAGATGGAGAAGCTCTATACAGTCAGCAAAAACAAGACCGGGAGCTGACTGTGGCTCAGATCATGAACTCCTTATTGCCAAATTCAGACTTAAAGTGAAGAAAGTGGGGAAAACCACTAGGCCATTCAGGTATGACCTAAATCAAATCCCTAAACCACTTCCCTATACAGTGGAAGTGAGAAATAGATTTAAGGGACTAGATCTGATAGACAGAGTGCCTGATGAATTATGGATAGAGGTTCGGGGCATTGTACAGGAGACAGGGATCAAGACCATGCTCAAGAAAAAGAAATGTAAAAAACCAAAATGGCTGTCTGAGGAGGGCTTACCACTCACTGTGAAAAGAAGACAAGCAAAAAACAAGTGAGAAAAGGAAAGATACACCCATTTGAATGCAGAGTTCCAAAGAATAGCAAAAAGAGATAAGAAAGCCTTCTTCAGCAATCAGTGCAGAGAAATAGAGGAAAACAACAGAATGGGAAACACTACAGACCTCTTCAAGAAAATTAGAGATACCAAGGGAACATTTCATGCAAAGATGGGCTCAATAAAGGACAGAAATGGTATGGACCTAGCAGAAGCAGAAGATATTAAGAAGAGGTGGCAAGAATACACAGAACTACTACACAAAAATGATATTTGTGACCCAGATAACCACGATGGTGTGATCACTCACCTAGAGCCAGTCATCTTGGAATGTGAAGTCAAGTGGGCCTTAGGAAGCATTGCTAGTGAACAAATCTAGTGGAGGTGATGAAATTCCAGTTGAGATATTTAACCTCCTAAAAGATTATGCTGTGAAAATGCTGCACTCAATATGCCAGCAAATTTGGAAAACTCACCAGTGGCCACAGGATTGGAAAACGTCAGTTTTCATTCCAATCCCAAAGAAAGGCAATGCCAAAGAGTGCTCAAACTATCGCACAATTGCACTAATCTCACACACTAGTAAAGTAATGCTCAAAATTCTCCAAGCCAGGCTTCAGCAATAAGTGAACCATGAACTTCCTAATGTTCAAGCTGGGTTTAGAAAAGTCAGAGGAACCAGAGATAAAATTGCCAACATTCACTGGATCATCAAAAGAGCAAGAGAGTTGGAGAAAAACATCTGCTTCTGCTTTATTGACTATGCCAAATCTTTGACTGTGTAGATCACAATAAACTGGAAAATTCTGAAAGAGATGGGAATACGAGACCACTTGACATGCCTCTTGAGAAACCTACAGGCAGGTCAGGAAGCAAGTTAGAATTGGACATGGAACAACAGATTGCTTCTAAAGAAGAAAAGGACTACGTCAAGGCTGTATACTGTCACCCTGCTTATTTAACTTATATGCAGAGTACATCATGAGAAACGCTGGACTAGAGGAAGCACAAGCTGGAATCAAGACTGCTGGGAGAAATATCAATAACCTCAGATATGCAGATGACACCACCCTTATGGCAGAAAGGGAAGAGGAACTAAAGAGCCTCTTGATGAAAGTGAAAGAGGAGAGTGAAAAAGTTGGCTTAAAGCTCAACATTCAGAAAACTAAAATCATGACATCCGTTCCATTACTTCATCACAAATAGATGGGGAAACAGTGGCTGACTTTATTTTTCTGGGCTCCAAAATCACTGCAGATGGTGACTGCAGCCATGAAATTAAAAGACACTTATTCCTTGGAAGGAAAGTTATGACCAACCTAGGTAGTAGATTAAAAAGCAGAGACATTACTTTGCCAACAAAGGTCCATCTAGTCAAGGCTATGGTTTTTCCAGTAGTCATGTATGGATGTGAGAGTGGGACTGTGGAGAAAGCTGAGTGCTGAAGAATTGATACTTTTGAACTGTGGTGTTGGAGAAGATTCTTAAGAGTCCCTTGGACTGCAAGGAGATCCAACGAGTCCATCCTAAAGGCAATCACTCCTGGGGGTTCATTGGAAGGACTGATGCTGAAGCTAAAACTCCAATACTTTGGCTACCTGATGTGAAGAGCTGACTCACTGGAAAAGACCCTGATCCTAGGAAAGATTGAGGGCAGGAGGAGAAGGGGACGTCAGAAAATAAGATGGATGGATGGCATCACCAACTCAATGTACATGAGTTTGGGTAAACTCCAGGAGTTAGTGATGGACAGGGAGGCCTGACGTGCTGTGGTTCATGGGGTCGCAAAGAGTCGGACAGGACTAAGCGACTGAACTGACCTGAAACCTAGCATTAAACCTTAGAGCTCATGTATCAAGGAAGAATGTTCCACTGTGTCTAAAATTCTCAACCTATCTGTGCTTGAAAAGCATAGTAATCAGTCATTTTCATTTTTTTAGTAATTCCTGTCCCTGTTATATAAGACACTGTCTGCTAATCATATTCTAGAAGTCCTACCTCGTTAGAAATCACAAGTGATCATTGCACACCTAATGAAGTATAAGAAAAGCTCAAATTGCATGCATGGTGGAAGAAGTGTAATATATATGCCAAATATTGGATATATGACTGTTGCCAGAGAAAATAGGATACCCTGATGAGCCATTTGCCATTCCTTATTAATGTACCCAACAAGGACAGGGCAAATGGAGGCAACCCACAGAAAATGGGTTTGTCAAAGGAAAGAAGAATTCTCATGCTATAAAAGGAGGGAAAAAAATAGAAATAGTTACCATACCAACTAGTCTCTTAAAAAGTTATAAAGAAACCATAAATGAGAATTTGATATGAGATACGTATTCTCTACAAATTTGTTACAGCAACCAAGCAGTTAACTTTTTCCAAACAGTTAATTTTTAAATACATAGAACTAGGTATAAATACTTAAGAAGTACAAATTATACAGTGATCAGATCCTGTATCTTCATTTAAATATTTTTGGTTTGCCCTCTTGATTAATTTTTATTTTACTAGTTGAAACTGACTAATATTTCCATAATAATTAATGTTGACACTCTCCAAACTCTTCCCGGTACCATGTAGCATTTTTTTCACTGAGGAACTCAACAGCATACATGTGTGTGTCTCCTCCCCTCACAGAAGAGAGCAATGAAAACATTAGTGGAACATTCACTGTGTGAAGACTCTACACATGGACATCACCAGATGGTCAACACCAAAATCAAACTGATTATATTATTTGCAGCCAAAGATGGAGAAGCTCTATACAGTCAACAAAAACAAGACCAGGAGCTGAATGTGGCTCAGATCATGAGCTCCTTACTGCCAAATTCAGAGTCAAATTGAAGAAAGTAGGGAAAACCACTAGACCATTCAGGTATAACCTCAATCAAATCCCTTATGATTATACAGTGGAAGTGAGAAATAGATTTAAGGGCCTAGATCTGATAGACAGAGTGCCTGATGAACTATGGAATGAGGTTCGTGACATTGTACAGGAGACAGGGATCAAGACCATCCCCATGGAAAAGAAGTGCAAAAAAGCAAAATGGCTGTCTGGGGAGGCCTTACAAATAGCTGTGAATAGAAGAGAGGCAAAAAGAGAAGGAGAAAAGGAAAGATATAAGCATCTGAATGCAGAGTTCCAAAGAATAGCAAAAAGAGATAAGAAAGCATTCTTCAGCAATCAATGCAAAGAAATAGAGGAAAACAACAGAATGGGAAAGACTAGAGATCTCTTCAAGAAAATTAGAGATACCAAGGGAACATTTCAGGCAAAGATGGGCTCAATAAAGGACAGAAATGGTATGGACCTAACAGAAGCAGAAGCATTAAGAAGAGGTGGCAAGAATACACAGAAGAAATGTACAAAAAACATCTTCACGACCCAGATAATCATGATGGTGTGATCACTAATCTAGAGCCAGACATCCTGGAATGTGAAGTTAAGTGGGCCTTAGAAAGCATCACTATGAACAAAGCTAGTGGAGGTGATGGAATTCCAGTTGAGCTATTTCAAATCCTGAAAGATGATGCTGTGAAAGTGCTGCACTCAATATGCCAGCACATTTGGAAAACTCTGCAGTGGCCACAGGACTGGAAAAGGTCAGTTTTCATTCCAATCCCAAGGAAAGGCAATGCCAAAGAATGCTCAAACTACCGCACAATTGCACCCATCTCACATGCTACTGAAGTAATGCTCAAAATTCTCCAAGCCAGGCTTCAGCAACATGTGAACCGTGAATTTCCAGACGTTCAAGCTGGTTTTAGAAAAGGCAGAGGAACCAGAGATCAAATTACCAACATCCACTGGATCATGGAAAAAAGCAAGAGAGTTCCAGAAAAACAAGTATTTCTGTTTTATTGACTATGCCAAAGCCTTTCACTGTGTGGGTCACAATAAACTGTGGAAAATTCTGAAAGAGATGGGAATACCAGACCACCTGACCTGCCACTTAAGAAACCTACAGGCAGGTCAGGAAGCAGCAGTTAGAACTGGACATGAACAACAGACTGGTTCCAAATAGGAAAAGGAGTACATCAAGGCTGAATATTGTCACCCAGTTTATTTAACTTCTATGCAGAGTACATCATGAGAAACACTGGACTGGAAGAAACACAAGCTGGAATCAAGATTGCCGGGAGAAATATCAATAACCTCAGATATGCAGATGAAACCACCCTTATGGCAGAAAGTGAAGAGGAACTCAAAAGCCTCTTGATGAAAGTGAAAGAGGAGAGTGAAAAAGTTGGCTTAAAGCTCAACATTCAGAAAACGAAGATCGTGGAATCCGGTCCCATCATTTCATGGGAAATAGATGGGGAAACAGTGGAAACAGTGTCAACTTTATTTTGGGGGGCTCCAAAATCACTGCAGATGGTGATTGCAGCCATGAAATTAAAAGACACTTACTCCTTGGAAGAAAAGTTATGACCAACCTAGATAGTATATTCAAAAGCAGAGACATTACTTTGCCGACTAAGGTCCGTCTAGTCAAGGCTATGGTTTTCCTGTGGTCATGTATGGATGTGAGAGTTAAGACTGTGAAGAAGGCTGAACACCAAAGAATTGATGCTTTTGAACTGTGGTGTTGGAGAAGACTCTTGAGAGTCCTTTGGACTGCCAGGAGATCCACCCAGTCCATTCTGAAGGAGATCAACCCTGGGATTTCTTTGGAAGGATTGTGATGCTAAAGCTGAAACTCCAGTACTCTGGCCACCTCATGCAAAGTGTTGACTCATTGGAAAAGACTCTGATGCTGGGAGAGATTGGGGGCAGGAGGAAAAGGGGACAACCGAGGATGAGATGGCTGGATGGCATCACTGACTCGATGGACATGTGTCTGAGTGAACTCCGGGAGTTGGTGATGGACAGGGAGGCCTCGCGTGCTGTGATTCATGGAGTCGCAAAGAGTAGGACACGACTGAGCAATTAAACTGAACTGAGGCACTGTTTTAAATATTGCATATATTTGAACCATTTACAGCACAGATCCTAATGCAAAGAAGAATTTGGTATAAGTTTAGAGTAATTATTTAGTTAATTTGACATTAAAATGCAAAATTAGCTCTCACGTCCAATGCTGCTTAAATTAAACAGATTTTTTCATGAGGTTTTCTTTTTTACAAATTCTCATTTGCATGTGTGAAATCTTGCTGTAAGGCTGCATAAGGCAGAATTAAAAACAGATTTAGTGTGCGTTACATCTCTATCACATAAAGGAAGACCTAAATGAACTCCCCAAGTCTGTCACGCCCTTTGTTTATTTAAAGAAAAGGACTAAATTTATCTATTCAGCTATGAAATCTGGTCAGATCATCCTACTGTGTTCAAGAATAGGTCTTCTGATTATTGTTGTGTGTACAAAGAGCTTCAGTTCAGTTCAGCTCAGTTCAGCCGCTCAGTAGTGTCTGACTCCTTGTGACCCCATGAATAGCAGCACACCAGGCCTCCCTGTCAATCACCAAGTCCTGGAGTTCACGCAGACTCACGTCCATCCAGTCAGTGATCCCATCCACCCATCTCATCCTCTGTCATCCCGTTCTCCTCCTGCCCCCAATCTCTCCCAGCATCAGAGTCTTTTCCAATAAGTCAACTCTTCACATGAGGTGGCCAAAGTACTGGAGTTTCAGCTTTAGCATCATTCCTTCCAAAGAAATCCCAGGATTGATCTTCTTCAGAATGGACTGGGTGGATCTCCTGGCAGTCCAAGGGACTCTCAAGAGTCTTCTCCAACACCACAGTTCAGAAGCATCAATTGTTTGGCGCACAGCCTTCTTCACAGTCCAACTCTCACATCCATACATCACCACAGGAAAAATGGTGACAAATCAAGTTAAAATCATGCAATAGAAAGGCAGAAGGCTTAGTAGAGCCACTTAACATATAAACAATCTACAACTGAAACAAAGTGAAAAGACTTTTGTTGCAATGACAAGCTACAAATTCAAAGCATGAAAATAGATGGATCCAATTCATGGTTATGGAAAACACAGCCTATCTCATCATTATTTTCTCTTTCAACCTAATTGAGCAACCAAAGTAATTTTCATAATAGAATTGGATTTATTTGAACAAAAACTTTAAGCATTTCTATTCCAGATAATTGACAATTATATCACTGCTTGAATAGACAGGAATTTTGTTCTGATAAGTACTTGTGGAAAATTATTAGGTGAAATCCTATAATGAAAATGCAGTTACAGTTTTTAGAAGCTACATTTAAATTCACAATAGTCTTATCTCAAAAATTTAGGAGAGAAATCAATAAGAAAAACTCAATGAATGACTATGTTGATTATGTTTTCTGAACTAATAATTTAGAGATATACAATAACAGAGGACTTTTACTTCTCATCTGTGATTTTCCTAAATGGAAAGTTGTAAAGGTAAAACACATCAACTCATCTTTTTTTAGATATGTAATCATATTAAACTAAAACTACATCAGGACCCTTCCCAAAAAGCAGTTTCTTTTATAAAATGTTGGCTATTATTACCATTTTCTTCTATGCCTTTTTCTAGCAAATCAATACTTAGATTTCTGCTTCTAGGCATCTTAGAATAACATTCACCAAATGATGCTGGAAAAATTAAATATCCAAATCCAAATAACGAACCACACCCTTTACCATATATCATATGAAATATTAATTAAACCTAAATGAAGACCAAAAACTGTAAAATTTCTATGACCTTAGGTTAGCAAAGATATATTAGATAGGATACAGACACTAACTATCAAATAAAATATTGATAACATATTAAAAGTATTTATTTTCTTTTCAAAGACAGCTAAACTAATGAAAAGGCAAGCCATCCACTGGGAAAAAATATTTGAAAGCATGTCTAATAAAGGACTGGTATACAGAAAATACAAAGAACTCAGAATAGTAAGACAAGTGACCCAATTAAACATGGACAAAATACTTGAATGGAAAATTCACTACATATGTTATACAAATAAAAATACATGGAAAAAATCTTTAAAAGTTAGTAAGAAAAATGCATAACAAACATCATACCACAACACAACCACTAGAATGGTTTAAAATATTTTTTAAAAACTGATAAGTACTGGTGAGAATATAGCGCAACTGGAATTCAGATACTGCAGAGTAAATTCAAATTGTATGCAACCTGAAAAACAAGTTTCTTTTCAAATTAAACCCACTCTCATACAACCCACTAATTCTACTCATAGACATTTATCTCAGAAAAGGAGAACTTACATCCCCACAAAGTCTTGTTATAGGAGGAGCTTTGTTCATTAAAAACTATAGCAGCTTTATTCATTATAAAAACTGGAAACAACCTAGGTGTCCATCAACTGTAGGATGAATTAAACTCCAAAATAAAAAGGAATGAACTAATAATATGACAAAATAAATACTCCATTGATTCAAAGCCCATTGTATAAAAATACATAAGATGTAAGTGACCAATTCCCTGTTTAAATCATAGTATCTATATACTTCTGTGTGATACTTTGTCCCATAAACTATTAAGTTCTGTGGGTGCGAAGGAACAAACTAATGATATATACAAGAGAATGGGTGAGTTTTAAATCATCAAGTTAGACGAAAGAAGCTGAACGTTACGTAAAGACTATATACCTACACACTACTCTGCCACTCAGCTGTGTCCGACTCTTTGCAGCCCCATGGACTATAGCCTGCCAGGCTCCTCTGCCCATGAAATTTTCCAAGCAAGAATACTGAAGTGGATACTCCAAGGGATCTTCCCAAGCCAGGGATCGAACCCACATCTTTGGCATCTCCTACACTGGCAGGTGGGTTCTTTGCCATCAGGGAAGCCCATCTACACACTACATGATTCTACTTAAATGACAGTTTTAAAAAGGCAAAGTAGAGCTAAAGAAAGTGGTTGCCAGAGGCCAGCTGGGAACAGGGAAGGGGAATTAACTTATGTTAAAAAAAAAAAAAAAAAAAACTCTGGAGGTGATTAAAAATGTTCTGATTGTGCGGCTGGTTCAATCCATGTTGTCTGTACAGTTAAAATCAGTAATTAGGTTATAACTCACTGTTACGTACTGAATGTGTCCTACCCACAAAATCTGTTAAGTTGAAGCACTAACCTCCTGTGTGGTGGTATTAGGAGGTGGTGCCTTGGGAAGTAATTAGGTTTAGATGAGGCCATGAGGGTGGAGCCCCATGTTGGGATTAGTGCCCTTATAAGAAGAACAGACACTGGGGCTTGCTCTGTCTTTGTCAGTTGAGGATAAACCAAGGATGTGGCCATATGCAAGCCAGAAAGAAGACTCGTTCACCAGGAACTGAAAAGGCTATCACCATAATGGTAGACTTCTCAGTCTCTAAAACTCTAAGAAATAAATACCTGTTGCTTAAGCCACCCAGTCTACGATATTCTGTTACAGCAGTCCTAGAAGACTAAGACATTCATTGAAGTTTATTTTAAAATTAACAAATAAGTGGACAAACAAAAGTTAGGTCTTGACTTCAAATTACTGGGGACGTGGAATAACATTTCCTTAATGTACACCTAAAACTCCTCAAGTAAAACTGAAAATGCCTCTTGTTGTGGTCAAAAAGGTACATTGGGCATGAAGCATATAACAAAGGCTACCCAGGAAGACCTGGACCATGAATTTAGGGGAACACATTAAAGTATTAGGCCGTGGTGCAGGAGTGGTGGCATAGGGGAGAGAGAGAGCTGGCAATGCTATACTGCTACACAAACTAGCAGCCAAGGCTGAGGCAAATTTCCCCATTCGTAATTCCCTCCACGTCCATCTGCCAAGAAAAACTGAACAGCAGCAGCACCAGCTGTTCTTGTTGCTCCACAGATTGCAGGCCTTGTTTCCCAAATTAACAACTCACCAACGCTTACCCACGGAGTTTACATAAGACAGGAACTAAGTCAAGATGGGATCTGGGAAGAAGGAGAGAGTAACAAGGAAGTATGATCACAAATTAAGGAGCAGACAGCAAGGAGCTGTCTGTGTGAAGGACAAGCAGCACACTCTGCTGAGGAATTAGCACAAGGTCAATTTGCACAAGCAGACTGGGAAGGGGAGCAGGTGTCTGAGAAGTAAAAGTGCAGCAGTAAGACTGTGCACTCCTATTTCAGAAGAGAAAGGGAAAGATTGAAGAGTAAAATAATAAAGCATTATTAACACTGTCCATATGCCAAGCAACAAACTTAATGTACTGCATCTCATTAGACAGATGCTCCAGGGTAATGGATGAAATGAATTATGTCAACGGTATGTATTGCCTTAAATATTAAGATGACAATTTTACTGTCTTGCTAAGAAAAGCACCTTGTTTTTTCTGGAGTCTCCTCTTTTCTGTTTTGAAAACTGTATCCCTCAGTCCACATTCCTTTGGTTCCTGGAGCAGAAATGCTTTCCTGTCGCTAGTGGCTAACTCTGAGGGCCAGCATATTCCAAAGTCACTTGCCAAATATGTGAACTAAAAGCTCTTTAAAGGGTAAATTCTGTTGGAAAGATGAAAAAATGAAAGCCAATTTTCTCTTTTCCCTTACTCAACCCTTCCTTTCTCTATTTTCCACTAACTTCCATCTCCTGGTTTTGGGCTCACCATAGACACACAGAGCAGGTAGGAATAATTCCCATGCTGTCGTATCAATAGATGACAATATAATGAGGGACTCATTTGAAAAAAATATGTCCATCTCAATATCCTCTAAAGTAATCCATTCTGAACAAAGAACATAATGGATACAATGTACATTACTCTATGTCATATCACTTAGTAGAGGTGGGGTAGAGGGATCTAACCAATAGATATTGGTTTTAATCTTGAATATAAACTTTAAAGCAATTACTGGTGTTCCATAGTATGGTTTCTGGAAGTTATAGGTGAAAAGGTGTTTTTTTTTTTAATTTACCCTATTCAATTTATATTCATGATTTTTAAAATGAGAAATATTTGTGACTTTATTCTGTTCATTGTTAGAAGGTGAATATTCAATTTGCTGTGGAATGACAAATGAAAATTAATAAAAGGTGTAAAAGAATAATTAAAATGATGGCTAAATCTATAAATGAAAAATATATATATTTCCTCTCCCTTATGAAACATAAAATATTTAAAATTGTAATTCAAGTAATTCATGCNCCTGATTTTTATAACAACATCTAAAAATTTAGTGTTTTTCCTTTAAAATAGAAAACAATAAATTTATAAATAAATTTATAATCTATATAAATTATAAAGCTCTGCAATCAACATCTGAAAATAAAACAAATACATATGCATAGTGACGTGGCCCAGATGTTTTGTTTCCTGTCCCCATGAGGGCACTGATTTCATTGGTTTTATTCTGCAGTGTTCCTAAGGGTTTCAAAATGTTTATGTATTCTACCGTTGGAGTAAATAGTAAATGCCATTTTCAATTATTCACATCCAAGATAAATTTTTCTTGAAACAGGATTAAGGGAATCTTTTGAAAATTAACCTTAGGAAAATAAATTTAAATTCTCCCTCACAAAATCATCATAAATATAGTTTCAGGTTGGTAGAATACTATCACTATTAACAGAGTAAAATATTGCTGAGAGCTTGATGTGTAAGATCAAGGCTATCAGAGTTTAAATCCTACTCTACTGCTTCTTCCTAGTAATATCATTTTGAAGTTATTCAAACTCTGTTTTCCCTTCAATTAAATGAAAGGAAACAGAACCACAGCTATTAATTGCATTCTTGTAAGTAGGAAATGATATATGTATAAAGTAGGTGGAAGAGCACATTGTTTTTGTTGTTGCTTAGTTGTAAGGCCGTGTCCGACTCTTTTGTGGCCCCATGGACTGTAGGCCACCAGGCTCTTCTGTCCATGGAGTTTCCCAGGCAAGAATACTGCAGTGGGTTGCCATTTCCTTCTCCAGAGGATCTTCCCGACTCAGGGACTGAACTCGTGTCTCCTGCATTGGCAAGTGGATTCTTTATCACTGAGCCACCCGGGAAGCCCATAAGAGTACACCACACTGCAGAAACACGAATGAAAGTCAGCTATTTATTTCTGAACAACTTTTTGTGAAATGATTACTGTGCTCTGGGCATTGTTCTAGTTGCCTGAGACACAGCAGTGAACATGATATTAAAATTACTTCCCGTTACACGTATAATTTATTCACTTTGTTGTACAGTAGAAACTAATGCAACATTGTGAACCATCTACATTCCAATAAAAATTAGTTTAAATAAGATACTCCAGGGGCAAACAAATTTAAAAAATAAAATAAAATGGCTTCCTTCAAGATGATTAAATTCTAATGGGAAGATGAACAATAAACAGTGTACAAAATACATATTCTGTTTATGCAAAGTATCACATAGAGGAGATAGAAGAAACCTGAGTGGCAGAAGCAATTTTAGATAGGATGCTAGGGAATATGGCTGGAAATGTGGCATATGTGAGAAAGAACTTACAGGAAATGAGAGAGCCAAGTATGAAGTTTTCTCCAGGAACAGTCTTCAAAGCAGAGGAAACTGGAAGTGTGAAGGCTATGTGGAGAATGGACAGAGCAAAGTGGTGTGTAACACAAGCAGTCAGATAGGTAAGATCAGAGGTGGGGAGCAGTAGGTGGTACAGGGAATAGGGCCTTGAGGGTAATAATTATTCAACAGCTTATACTTAGAAATGGGAAGCTATTGGGGGTGTGGTGGGTGTGGTTTAAGCAGAGATGTGGCACAATCTGACTTACAGTTTACCAAGATTCCTATAGCTAATAATAAATGACAGTGTTCTCCAGTCATCATTCCCAACTCAACTCTCTAATCCAGTTAAAGAACTGCTTCACTTAATTCTCTGCTGAAACTTTCAGGGCTAATTATAAAGAGTTCTATATCACTGCAACCATCCACACTTTAGAAGAGAACTTCCCATTCATACACATTTTTGGACACCCTAATTTCTACTTGTACTACATCCATCACCATTTGGAAATTTACATCCATCACAATTTACAGAATGTTAGCTTATGAAAACTGTACACACTTTGTAGTATCCAAGCAAGAATGTGAAAGAACTCACAGAAAATATTCTCTAAGTCTTGTAGAGGACACTCGGACAGCCTTTGTGGCTTTTTTATTAGTAACATCTACAGCTTAGTGATAACTCAATGACCCTGTTCCTCCAGCTGACAGGTTATAAATATTCAAGAGAACAGTGAGGGCATCCGCCAGTGTGGGACGCCTGATGGCAGGGCGCACCACAGCGAGCTAGCGCCCCTGGTTTCTCACACAAGCTAAATCATCAGCGAAGCAGAGAAGTCAATCAGCCAACAGCTTGTGGTGCTTTCATTTCAAGGCTGCAGAGCATTTAAACTTTCCGAGGACAGAGAACTGTCTCTGGCTCCAGTTCCTATCCTCTTAAAACCAGCTGTACGCCAGCCACTCTCCATCCTTGATTGAGGCACCCAGCTTAGCGAATTCCACTTCCCCCTAAAGACCAGTCAGAACTGCTGGGAAAGGCAAGCACTTCAAAGTAACACAGAGGTCTGGTCAATGTTCACATCACTTCAGAAAGCACTTGCCTGCTCAGAGATAAGGAGGGAAGCTGCAAAGGCTCTGAGAGCTTACAGCATCACTGCATTGCTCCCACCTGCTTTTCTGTTTCACCCAGAAACTTGAGTCATTTGGGAGGCACGCTTCTTGAACAGTTGAACACAAATAACAACTGGCTGGGAAAACAGAACAGAAATCTTCGCTATTGTGACTCAGAAGGGCGGGAACATGCCTGTGAAACAGATGTAATACCAAAGACTTGTGACTGCTAGGTCTTGAAAATCTTAGAGTGTTTTTTGACTGCCAATTGTGTAATTGTCCGGCAGGACCGAACTCCAAACTGTTTTCTCAATATTAGAGAACACATTTCTTTTCCCCCTTTACCTTCCCTGTGAATGAAGATTTCCCTTTTCCACAATCCCAAATGGTAATTCAACAATTATAGTTAACTCTGAGATGATGTCCTCAACAGGGCTGTGCTAAGTTGTCTGACTCTTTGCGATCCTATGGACCATAGCCCTCCAGGCTCCTCTGTCCATGGAATTCTCCAGGCAAGGATACTGGAATGGGTTGCCATGCCCTCCTCCAGGGGATCTTCCCAACCCAGGGGTCAAACCAACGTCTCATGTCTCCTGCAATAGCAGGCAGGTTCTTTACTACTAGCACCACCTGGGAAGCCCCTCCTTAGTGGGGAGAGAAATTAACTGAACCGGTGGAGATTCTCTCTGGGTAGAGACTGGCACAGGAATCCAGCTGCTCCCTTTTGTTTCAAAGAATAAACAGTTTACTTCATTTCACCTCAGATCATATACTATAAGTAAAGATATATGTACCTTCCCTTTCCAAAGACATTCAGTAAGGAGGACATTCATGTTATATGTGGGTTGACACTTTCTTGGGATATAGCTACACAAACCAACCCACTAAGAATACATGATCACTTCTAAGTTAGTGGTACAATAAAGTTAAATCATCATCATTCACATAAAAATTCAGTGACATTTCCAAATGAAGAAACAACTGGCATTAAACAACTTCTGCTTTTATTAGTTAAATCACTGTCATAAGCAAAACAGTCTTCTTTTTAAAACCACCTGTTCTCTATCTTTAGAATCTTCCTGCCAAATCATCCCACACTTATCAAGATTGGTCCACACCTAAATAATATAGGTTTGCCTTACAGGCACATGAAATGCTAATCAAATAATAAATAGCCATCCCTTTTTTTATGAATAAAGTGACACCTAGCCTTTCTCCTCCCTTGCCATTTTCTCAAAGGCCTCTCCTTCACCAATCAAATCTACCTTTTTTTTTAAATTTCCCATCAATGATCATCATTGATGATTGATAACCATCATTTCTGATGACCTGGACTATTCAAAGACAAAAATACATTATTTTAATGTCATTTTAATTCATGGATAATTTGATATAACACTATAACAATATACTGACATGCAGCATTAAGAACAATATGATGTAGTTTTCTAAAAAGTTATAGTCAATTAATAAACAAACTATGATGTCCCTTTCTTGAGTATCACCTTATCCCTGGCCCTGTCTATATTCTCATTCTGCCACTCTAAGTCTTCTATTATCAAATCCCAAAGTTTCTACTCCACCCACCCACAGTTCTAACCCTCAACCCATTCACAGCCCTATTCTACCTATGATTCTATCAAGCCCTATTCTACCTATGATTCTATCACTCATCCTCTCCTAATTGATCAAAATGGCAACTTCCCTTAGGCTGAAATCTATACTTTCATGCTGAATGGGCACATCATAAGCAGAATAATCATTAATATACCATCTTTTACAATGGGGTGTCCCAGTTACATCTTAAGATATCGTAAACTCCTAATTACAGCATAAAAGAACTTCAGAATCAAAAAGATTGTGGCAATCACTTAAAACTACTAATCTTATTTTTTTGTATTTGCCTTTTTATGGACATCTATGCATGAGTTCTATTAGTCAAAATCCTTAGCTTGTGACTTAGTCTATTTGTCCATGAAAGGTCCCTCATGTACGTAATTTTATTCTTCCCTCCATTCCTGGTATCATTCCCATTCCTTTCATTCTCACTGGATACCCACTACAGTACATGTCATTGAATATCGTTGTATGTTTGAAAAAATAATAGAATTCTATGGGATTTAAATGTGCACAAAACTACAGGTTTATAACACTAACACTTTTATGTTTTGTTTTTCTTTTCATCCTACACTTGTAAAGTATGTTGCTATAAATATATCTCATTCAATCCTTCTAACAGTGGAATAGTATTCCATGGTATATATATAATCATGCTTTACTTTTTTATTTTGCTAGTGACAAACAACTAGTATTCTCCATCTGTCTACTGTAATAAATGTGTAAAATTATTACTCAAATAAGACACCTCTAGGGAGGATATTTATAAATGGACTATTTTTAAAAGATTTACATGGGATTAAGGGGAACCACAAGAGGTGTTTCAATAGCCCAAGGTAAAAGCAGGACAGCTCTACCACCCCTAGGTTGAAAAGAATAAGTGCAGGGAGTTATTGCTGAACCTGAAAAAGGGAAGAGCTATGCTGAATCTACAACCAGAGAGGAGGAGTGGTGATCTGGGGTGGAGAAACAGATCTTTTTGCTTTTGTGGGTCTCTGAGGTTCTATTCATTTTTCTTCACTCTTTTTTTCCTCTCTGTTCCTTAGACTAGATAATCTCCACTGACCTACATTGAGGATTGCTGGGTCTCTCTTCTGCCAGCTCCAATCTGCTATTGAGCCCTCTAGTGAAATTTTCATTTCACTGATTACAGATTTCAACTCAGTGTTTTTACTTGTTTTTGATTTTAATGATTTCTATTTCTTTACTAATGTTCTCTCTTTAGTGAGACATCGTTCTCATATGCTTTTTTAGTTCTTTAGAGATGGTTCCTTTAGTTCTTTGAACATACTAAAAATAGCTGATAAGGTTTTTCTAGTAAATCCAATGTCTGGACTTCCTTGGGGACCCTTTCATTCTATTCCTTGCTTTTTCTTTTTTCCTCCAGCATATGGACCATACCTTCTTGCTTCTTATAAGTCTTTTTATTTTTTTTAATTGAAATCTAGACACTTTAAATCATATTATGGGGGAGGCGCAGGTGCCCGGCGTAGCGGCGTTGAGGCCAAGCTACCGCGGTGAGGAGCGAAGCTGTGGCCATGAAGGAGGAGAATGACCATAGGCCTAAGGAGAAGCGAGTAACCCTCTTGACTCCCCCAGGTGCTACAGGCAGCGGCGGTGGGGCTTCGGGAGATAGCACCAAAGGGGAAGATAAGCAGGATCGGAACAAGGAGAAGAAAGAGGTGTTGAGCAAGGTGGTAATTCGGAGATTACCACCCACTTTGACCAAGGAGCAGCTTCAGGAACATCTTCAGCCTATGCCTGAGCATGATTATTTTGAGTTTTTTTCTAATGATACTAGTTTGTATCCGCATATGTATGCAAGAGCATACATCAACTTTAAAAACGAAGAGGACATTATTTTGTTCAGGGATCGTTTTGATGGTTATGTATTCCTTGACAATAAAGGTCAGGAATATCCTGCCATCGTAGAATTTGCACCTTTTCAAAAAGCTGCAAAAAAGAAGACTAAGAAAAGAGATACTAAAGTTGGAACTATCGATGATGATCCAGAATATAGAAAATTTTTGGAGAGCTATGCTGCAGATAATGAGAAAATGACATCTACTCCAGAGACACTGCTAGAGGAAATAGAAGCAAAAAATAGAGAACTAATAGCTAAAAAGACAACTCCACTTTTGAGCTTCCTGAAAAACAAGCAGAGGATGAGAGAAGAAAAGAGAGAAGAAAGGAGGCGGCGAGAAATAGAAAGAAAAAGACAAAGAGAAGAAGAGAGGAGAAGTGGAAAGAAGAGAAACGAAAACGGAAAGATATAGAAAGCTAAAGAAGAGAGACAGAGTTCCCGAAAGGGACAAATTAAAGGATGAACCAAAGATTAAGCTGCTCAAGAAGCCAGAAAAAGGAGATGAGAAAGAATTGGACAAAAGAGAAAAGCTCAAGAAACTGGACAAAGAGAATCTGAGTGATGAAAGAGCCAGTGGGCAAAGTTGTACATTGCCCAAGCGTTCTGAGGGTGAATTTAAAGATGAAAAGCCTAAGAGACCTGAAGATGAGAGTGGCAGAGAATACAGGGAGAGGGAGCGGGATTATGATCGAGACCAAGAGTGCATCCTGCGGGGGAGAGAGAGGCTGAAGCAGCAGGAAGAAGAGTGCCGCAGGCAGAAGGAGCGCTATGAGAAAGAGAAGGCTTTCAAGAGAAAGGAAGAATAAAAGAAGGAGAAAGAAACACTTCTGGATAAAGGAAAGAAGCCCGACAGTACAGAGCCAGTAGGCAGCTCAGAAAAAACTGAAAAGAAAGAAGTGGTTAAGAGAGATCGCGTAAGAAACAAGGATCGCCCGGCGATGCAGCTTTATCAGCCAGGAGCTCGAAGCCGAAATCGACTCTGTCCCCCTGATGACAGCACCAAGTCTGGAGATTCAGCCATAGAAAAAAAGCAGGTCTCATGAGTCAAGTGCCTACCCTCTCCAGGAAGGAAACCACACCAATATTTGTTCCTGTTAAATAGCAACTTAGCTTGTTTTACATTGATGTCAATAAATATCAACATCACTCAAAAAATAAATAAATAAACAAATAAATAAATAAATCATATTATGTGACCATTTAGATCCCATCTATCCTCAGTGTGGTGCGTTTGCTGTTTGTTGTTACTGCTGCTGCTGTTTTTTCAGTGACTTTCTTGAACTCATTTTGTAAAGTACATGTTTCTTGTAGCCAGTTAGTACTTAAGTCTCTGTTTGATTAGTTTAATCATCTAATGATTAAACAGAGATGTCCTTACATACCTTCCAGCATTTCACTGAAGGGCTATGCTGGTGTGTTGTGGCACATCTGCAGTGATGTAACTAGTGATGCAAAATTCTATTATGCTTTAGTCTTTACTTTATGCTTGCTCAGAGCTTTAAGATCCATCAGAGATGAGCTTCAGAGACATCTCAGGTCTTTCTTGGACATACACACTGTCTCTTACATGTGTGCAGCCTTCTATATTCCCAAGATTACTTCAAGGCTTTCAAAAGCCTTTTCTGGCCATCTCATTACCCAATGTGTCCTTTTAAGTTTTTTGGTCAGCTTCTTGTAGATTCCCAATATTCACCACTGTTCAGGGAGCTTCAAAATTTAAAAATTACCACTGATTGTTTTTAACCAATAAAGGAAAAAGCCATTCACAATGCCGCATGCTGCTAAGTCGCTTCAGTCGTATCCGACTCTGTGTGACCCCATACATGGCAGCCTACCAGGCTCCCCCATCCCTGGGATTCTCCAGGCAAGAACACTGGAGTGGGTTGCCATTTAGAGCTCTAAATCGGGTTAAGTAAAAAGAGCCCTGCAAGTGGGGATTTCCAAGGAACTGCCAGACCAATGTGACAATGACAACTCTCTGAAAATTAAGCTCCTGCAAAGTCTCAGATTTCCGCTGCTCCCTTCGATGAATGCTTAGCTACAGGAGGCTTTCACAATGACTATCATTGTGAAACTGTTGGTTTTCAAGACGACCGAAGAACTGGAAAGAAGGAGATGGTACTACAGCAAGGCAAAATGCCAGATCACTGTTTCTTCTGCAATGTAGCCTTTTTTCCCCAATAAATGCTCCTTAGATGTTTGCAAGCCTTTGGCTAATTTCCGAAGTTCTGAAAAGTTGACTTTGATCATTTTTACCAAAGCTCTCACTGCATTAACAGACAAGAGGCTTTTCAGAACTCCTTATTCTACAATCCTCACTGATGTCACTACTTGTTAAATTTTGTTTGGAATATACACATATATTTAATCTTCCAGCCATCATTTTTCTAAGGTATACTTTTATGAAATGTGCTATGTTTGCGTTCCTATAGATCAACTGTGAATTTTCTCCACCTTGCTTTGTGATCCAAGGAACAGACCTTGATGGACTGCTTCAGTCAGACTATTTGGCTGCTTTCCAGGTGTGCTCAGACACCAGCATGAGACTGGTGAGCAGGAAGAGAGATACAGGGAAAAATTATTCCCCCAACTTCTTCCCTTCTAGACCATGATTTGGCAGTGTGGCTGCATTCCCCTACCGCATGCCTCTACCACAGGTGAAGTTTTGATGCTTTCTGATACCATTCCTTCTTCTGGTCTCTCTGGACCTATGAGTGACTCAGGCTGCCCACTGTTACTAATACCAGGTACTTCATCAGACTTTGTCCTTAACCCTGCCCAGATTCTGTAAAATCGTTCTTCTACTCACTGTCCAATGAGTAAGATTTTAGATGTGATTCAATGTATTGTTTTTGCCTAACAATTTATGCTTTAGATATCTTAGTTAAAAACTCTCCCAAGTGCAAAAAGTTATTTTCTAAAATTTTCTGCTACTACCTTTATTCTGTTTATTTATTCATGTATATGTCTTAATCCTTTTATATTCATTATTATATGAAGGTAGAGATTAGAGGTAGATATCTGTATTAGCTTCCTGTTACTGCTAAAACAAACTATTTCTAACTAATGACTTAAAATAATGTAAGTTTATTTCCTTACAGTTCTGAAGGACAGAAAACTGCAATGGGCTTCACTGAGCTGAAATCAAGATGTCAGAGGAGCCATGCTCCCTCTCCAGGCTTTAGACAATGATTCACTTGCTTGCCCTTCTGGTTCCTAGAGCTGTATTCCCTATGTTCCTTGGCTCATGGCCTCTTTCCCCACCTTCAGAGCCAGTAGCATAGCACCTTCAAAGTTCTCTGCTTTCATCTTCACGTCATCTTTTCTCTTATAAGTACCTTATTGATTTCATGAGACTTACTGGATAACCTGAGATAATCTTATCTCAAAAATTCTTAAGATATGAAAAGTCTCCCTTTTACCCCTTTTGTAAAGTTAACAGTCACAGGTTCTGTGGATTAGAATTCAGAATTCTGTGAGTGTGTCATTATTCAGGCCACCAAAGTATCCAGCCATATTTCATTCTACACGTGAGCCAGTTTTCTTAATGTCATCCATTAACCATTTTCCCCATTGGTTTATACTGACAATTTCCTCAAAAACAGAGTCTTTCACAACATACAGCTTTATTTTTGAGCACTCTAATCCAGTGGTTCTCAACTAGGGGCAATTTATCCTCAAAAGGACATCTGGAGACACCCAGAGAACAGTTTGCTTGGGAGGGGGGCTGGGGTACAAATCTTACTGGAATCAGCTGGGTTGAGGCCTAAACATATTTCATTACACAGAACATCACCAACCACACCCCCCACAACACACTATCAGACTCAAAATATGAATAATACTGAGATTGAGGAGCCCTATTCCAGTATGTTCTGTAGATGTGTAGGCTATGCCTATCCCAGTGCCAAATTATTCTTATTACTACATATTTGTACAGTATACTTTCATATATTTCAGGATTAGCCTTCCCCTCTTTAAGTTAAAAAAAAAAAACCCACAGATGTACCATATAAACATTATAATAAGCTGAATTTTTATAAATAATCTGCTGGCGTTTCAGGCATTCATATTGATTTTTTTAGATTAACATTGGAAGAATAAGCAGTTTGACAGTGTTAACAATGAGAGGGAACTCTTGATGGCCCTAGAGATTCCTGCTGTGCTCCTTATCATTAGCTTATCAACAGATTGGCTCAGCCTTTGGCTGATGTCAGCATTCTTGGCACACAAGTCTATTCCCATGACCCCTGTAAGCAGACCTTGGTCATTCATATGCATAGTCCTCAGGGTTGGTCCCTGGCTGGAAAATCTGATACTTGATCATCCCTCTTCTCTATCACCCATTCTAGAGTCACCTTCCTTCAGCTAATTTCTTTTGTGTGTGTGAGCGTAGTCGCTTCAGTCATGTCCAACTCTTTGAGACCCTATGGACTCTAGCTAACCAGGTTCCTCTGTCCATAGGATTCTCCAGGCAAGAATACTGTAGTGGGTTGCTATTTCCTCCTCCAGAAGATCTTCCTGACCAAGGCATAGAACCTATGTCTCTTATGTCTCCTGCACTGGCAGATGGATTATTTACCACTAGCACCACCTGAGAAGCATTGGTTGGGTGGCATTTCTGGCCGGGTGTCTCATCCTTGCTTTTCAAATGATGGCTCCTCTAGCAATGAGAATCCTAACACCAGCAGTTTGTAAAATGTGGATAGCTCCTGATATCCTATGATAGTATAATATAATGGCTAATATTTTCACTGGTGATAAACTTGGATGTCATTACTGCTAGAAATGGGCCCAAATGGCAGCTACAATATATCTAATACTAGAAAGAAATCAAGCGGTGCTAGTAGTGAAGAACTCACCCGTCAATGAAGCAAACATAAAAGACGTGGGTTCAATCCCTGGGTTGGGAAGATTCCCTGGAGGAGGGCATGGCAATTCACTCCAGTATTCTTGCCTGGAGAATCCCATAGACAGAGGAGCCTGGCGGACTATAGTTCATGGGGTCGCAAAGAGTCACACAAAACTGAAGCAACTTAACACAGAGAAAGAAACCAGAGAAATGATTTTATAAAGGACAGGGTATTAGGTAAATATTCCTGAACTATCTTGATTAATTGAAGAGAGATAATGACAGGTTCTCTATGATTAGTCATGAATCAAGGAAAAATGAGAAAAGTACTTAAGGAAAAGTATCCGCATCATCCCTATCTGAACTTCATCAACTGACTCCAAGCATAGAAGAATCCTTTAACTTTGATTTGTTAGAAAACATTATGCCTCTAGACTTTTTTGTTTAGTCACTAAGTCGTGTCCACACACTTTGCAACGCCATAGGCTGTAGCCTACCAGGCTCCTCTGTCGATGGGATTTCCCAGACAGAAACAGTAGAGTGATCTTCCTGACCCAGGTAACAAATCTGAATCTCCTGCATTGACAGGTGGATTCTTTACCACTGAGCCACCAGGAAAGCCCCCTCTAGAACTTAGTTTCTTCATAATTCAATGTATCCACAGCTTTCCGGTGACTTTACAGAAAAGCATAATTTTTAGCTTTTTCAGCATTTCTTGTTGTTACAGCAATTTGAGACTTTTAAAATATGTCCACAAATCCTTTAAAACTATTTTGCCTTCAAGAAACAAAACTTTATTCCCATCTAGTTAAGTGTAGGGACACACTTCTAATGACTAAATATAGCCTAAGTGATGGTTTGTCCCTAAAGACTGCAGTTTCCATATTGGAGAGGAGACTCACTCTCTTAATCAAATCACTCGTTTTGTGGTAACAGGATTCCATATTCTAAGAGCATTCAGGCAGATTATGGAAAGATGCACACGTAGAGAAACTGTGGAATCCAGTTAATAGCTATGTGAATGAGCCTACTTGGAAGGAGACTTTCTACCAGTAAAGCCTAAGATGACTGCCAACTCTAGTGACAAGGGTCTTGTCTGCAAGTTCATGAGATACTCTTAGTCAGAACTACTGAGCTGAAACAACTTAGACTCCTCACCCTCACAAAGGGTGTGAGATAATAGGTGTTTTAAGCTGCTAAGGTTGGGAATACTTTGTTATACAGCAAGAGATAATTAATGCAACAGGATTGAAAATCTTTGAAAGACTTCTACATTCCAACTGGAAGCCATTCATCAGGGAATTTTATCCACCCACTTGTATGGTTCCTAAATTTATATTGCTAATTCAGAAATCAGACCAGTTTTCACGTATTATATTATTTTTCATTTGTACCATCCACCCACTTCTATTTTCAGTTTCTCTATAACCCAATTTATGCTTGAAAGGAGTTAAAGTTCTAAAGCTATCTCTGTAACTGCGTTTAGCACTCTGTGTAAGTTTTATATTCCCAGCCTGCTAGGGAAAGAGACGCCTGAAGGGAGGAAGAGTGTCCATCCGGCATCCCTTTGCGCCTCGCAGATATGGATCCTCAGCACCCGGGGTTTAGCCGCTAAGTCGTGTGTGACTCTTCCAACTCCACGGACTACAGCCTGCCAGATTTCTCTGTCCATGGGATTCTCCAGCCAAGAATAATGTAGTGGGTTGCCATTTCCTTCTCCAGGGCATCTTCCGGACCAGGAATCAAACCCAGGTCTCCTACACTACAGGCAGATTTTTTACTGACTGAGCTACAGGGGAAACCCTCAACACATACAGGTTATTAATTAATAACTGGATAATTAGTTAACAGTCATCATATAGTCAGTTACATACTAACTGTCTGAGGTAACTGTGAATTGCAAAATGTGGCTGAATGGTAATTAGAGTCACCAAGCATGGAAAAATATGATAAATATTCATTGCATATTTCACGTACACTGGCGTTGACTGAGCTTCAGTTCACTGTTTCAGAATTCTTCATGTGTTTATGAGACATTTCCCATAGGAAAAAGGATCTTCAGTGAAATAAGTAAATCTAATATATGCCAGCTAATATAAAAAAGATGAGGGGAGGATTAAGATTCATTTCTGAAATGCCAGATGAGTATCTGTATCTGATTTACTGATTAACTTAGACCAGAACTAATTTTTGTCATCATGGTATTTGCTAGGAATCTAGACACATGAGGTCTGCGTATGCCAGATAACAAGTACACTAATGCTTCTCAAGTTCATGAACCATGTCTCTTCAACCTTGCCACTAGTCTGAACATAACAAAGCCACAATAGATTTCTATTTTTCTAATCCCTTGTTATCAATTGTTTAAGTGCTTTGGCATAAAAAGGATGGAGAATGTCATTCCTTTATCCCCTGCTGGTTATACCTCTCCTAAAGTCATAATCCCTGTGACAATAACCGACTGAGGAGGGCCTGGCTTTGATGAGGCTCTTTAACCTCAATTCTTTTACATACTATTTGTAATCTGCACAGCTATACAATTATTGAGCCTCCCTTTCTTTTCATAGCATCTTTTCACACTCCCAAAGCTCCCCAAACTTATAATTCAGCTTTGCTGGCATAAAGACAAAAAACCTTCCCAACTGCAGTTTAAAATCATGCCACTGTTGGCCTTAATCTGCTTCTAAAACCCTAAAATATAAATTAGGGCTGTATTCATTGTGTCCCAAAGAGCTTTCTTTTCTGAAATCCACTCTCACTGCTGCAGGGCCTCCCTAGCAATTCACAATGGCCATCTGGCTGGTGTACTTTCCCAGATGGGCTCAGTCAGTACAGATCCAGGGTCTAGGGAAAAGAGAGGAAAGAGACATTTGGTAACTAACTAAATTTAAAATGTACAATATTGAGACAATCTGCATATCCTTTTCTCTCAGCTTCACTATCACCTGCAAAAGTTATTTGTGCCTAATGGGAAGTGCCATCTTGGTTAACATACTTCACAACAGACTATGATTCCTTAATGAAAGAATACTTTGAGAGGTAAAGAGAATCATTCCTTGATTTTTTAAAAATCTGTTATAAATCTATACATGGATAGCTTTAATTACTGTGAAACAGTAACTTTGAAAGATGTGTCCTGCAATAGAAAAGAGGAAGAATTGAAAAAGACATGTTGGACACTGTATTAAGTAACACTAGAAAACACTTCCATAGGGCTTAAAACATGCCGGCAAATGTCCTGAGTGATTTATATACGGGAACTCATGTAATCCTTACAAAAAATCATGTGGGATATGCACTATTATATATTTAATGACAAAAATAATGCATAAAGTAAATAATTTATGCAAAGTGATACAGACACTGGCAGAACCAGCATTTGAGCAAATGGTCAAGTCCATTCTTAAGCCATACTATTTTCTCTATCCTTTATCCTGTGTTCTTGATCAGACTACCAAGGTTGGTCACATTCCAAGACCTGATCTCTGTAAGGTTATTCTCCCTCTAGTTAACTGTCACCAGGCAGTGGAAGTATGTTCGATGCAAGGACAAGCCTGAAGGTTGGAGATCTCCACTATCTGCCATGTTAGAAGACTCTAGAACCTTGACTGCTAGTACCTTTCTTGGGCTGAGGGAACAAGAATGTTTGGCAGGTCACCCTATGAGGCCCCTGCTGCTGCTGCTGCTGCTAAGTCGCTTCAGTCATGTCCGACCCTGTGCAACCCCATAGACAGCAGCTCACCAGGCTCCCCCGTTCCTGGGATTCTCCAGGCAAGAACACTGGAGTGGGTTGCCATTTCCTTCTCCAATGCATGCAAGTGAAAAGTGAAAGTGAAGTCGCTCATTCGTGTCCAACTCCTAGCAACCCCATGGACTGCAGCCTAGCAGGCTCTGCAGTCCATGGGATTTTCCAGGCAAGAGTACTGGAGTGGGGTGCCATTGCCTTCTCCCATGAGGGCCCAAGGTTAAGCAAATAATTGCTAACTGTACCACAGTAACAAAAGCCAGTTTCTGCCACATTAGGTTTCTGGCCACACCAAGAGCCTTAAACTTTCAGAAAAACAGACCATATAATATGTGTCTTTATGTCTGAGATATGTGTTTTAGATCAACATAGAGTCAATAACTGCTATCTATACCACTTAGAACATCCTTTGGAAACTTGATAAAGTATATGAGTAATTATACTTCCAAAAAAAAACAGAAAAAGACAAATATCCATGGCCTCCACAACAAGTAGGATCAGGAAAATAGTAAATACTGTGTGAAAGGCTGTTATATCAGATGCCTTCTATACTTCATGAGATCAAGAGTATAAACAAGAAGCCCTACTTTCACCTCTATGTGATAAAGGTGTAAAAATGTGGACTTTTCAAGGAGGGTACAACCCATGAAAAAAGTCAAAATATATGGCTGGACTGCACTTGCAGGGGGGACCAGAGCAGGAAGAATCATGTATCAAAAAAGGCCTTGCCATGAACATGACCTTGGTCATTAAATTAAAAGATAGAGCTCCACGAGGAAATAAGGTGTGGAAATTTGGAAATGGCTTTAAGCCACCACATCTAGGGAGGCAGACTTTAAATCTAGCTTGTCTAGATTTCACAGAATAGAAGCCACAGGAGACATCTGGATTAGAAGTGGATACAAGTGCATTTCTCTTTTCTCCCTTGATGCTTTATCTCTCATGAAAATCAAAAGTTTGTCAGCCTCCCTGAAATTTTCATGGTCCTCTTAAAAACAAGCATTATAAACAAGTGGTGAAAATTTCCACTTTTGCACTCCCTAAACATTACAACCTTTTCCAACAACCCAAGGGATGACTCTAAATGTACATCACTAGATTCTTAATACCAAAACCAGACTGAGTATCCTTTGCAGCCAAAGATGGAAAAGCTCTATATATTCAGCAATAACAAGACCTGGAGGTGACTGTGGCTTGGATCATGAACTCCTTATTGTGAAATTTAGTCATAAATTGGAGAAAGTAGGGAAAACCACCAGGCCATTCAGCTATCAGTTCAGTTCAGTTCAGTTCAGTCACTCAGTCATGTCTGACTCTTTGCTACCCCATGGACCACAGCACGTCAGGCCTCCCAGCCCATCATCAACTCCAAGAGTTTACTCAAACTCATGTCCATTGAGTCACTGAGGCCATCCAACCATCTCATCCTCTGTTGTCCCATTCTCTCACCTTCAAACTTTCCCAGCATCAGGGTCTCTTCAAATGAGTCAGTACTTCGCATCAGGTGGCCAAAGTATTGGAGTTTCAGCTTCAGCATCAGTCCTTCCAATGAATATTCAGGATTGATCTCCTTTAGGATGGACCAGCTGGATCTTCTTGCAACTCAGGGGACTCTCAAGAGTCTCCTCCAACACCACAGTTCAAAAGCATCAATTCTTTGGCGCTCAGCTTTCTTTATAGTCCAACTCTCACATCCATATATGACTACTGGAAAAACCATAGCCTTGATTAGATGGACCTCTGTTGGCAAAGTAATGTCTCTGCTTTTGAATATGCTATCTAGGTTGGTCATAGCTTTTCTTCCAAGGTGTAGCCTTCATTTAATTTCATGGCTTCACACACCATCTGCAGTGATTTCGGAGCCCCAAAAAATAAAGTTGTCACTTTTTCCACTGTTTCCCCATCTATTTGCCATGAAGTGATGGGATCAGATGCCATGATCTTAGTTTTCTGAATGTTGAGCTTTAAGCCAACTTTTTCACTCTCCTCTTTCACTTTCATTAAGAGGCTCATTATTTCTTCTTCGCTTTCTGCCATAAGGAAATCAAATCTCTTATCGTTAAACAGTGGAAGAGATGGATAGATTCAAAGTATTAGATCTGGTAGACAGAGTGTCTGAACAACTATGGATCGAAGTTCATAACACCATACTGGACACAGTGACCAAAACCATCCCCAAGAAAAAGAAATGCAGGAAGGCCAAGTGGTTGTCTGAGGAGGCTTTACAATAGCTGAGAAGAGAAGTGAAAGGCAAATGAGAAAGGGAAAGATACACCTAAGTGAATGCAGAGTTTCAGAGAATAGCAAGGAGAGATAAAAAAGATTCTTAAGTGAACAATGCAAAGATACAGAGAAAAATAGTAGAATGAGAAAGACTACATATCTCTTCAAGGAAACTGGAGCTATCAAGGGAACATTTTATGCAAGAATGAAAACAATAAAGGACAGAAACAGTAAGGACCTAATGGAAGCAGAAGAGGTGGCAAAAATACACAGAAGAACCATACGAAAGAGTTCTTAATGACTTGAATAACCACAGTGGTGTGGTCACTCACCTACAGCCAGACACCCTGGAGTGTGAAGTCAAGTGGGCCTTATGAAGCATCAATATAAACAAAGCTAGCAGAGGTGACTTCCAGTTGAGCTGTATTAAAATCCTAAAAGATGATGCAATTGAAGTGCTACACTCAATATGTCAGAAAATCTGGAAAACTCAGCAGTGGCCACAGGCCTGGAAAAGGTCAATTTTCATTTCAATCCCAAAAGGGGCAATGCCAAAGAATGATCCAACTACTGTACAATAACACTCATTTCACACATTAGCAAGGCTATGCTTAAAATTCTTCAAGCAAGGCTTCAGCAGTACGTGAACTGAGAACTTCCAGATGTACAAGCTGGGTTTCAAAGAAGTAAGAGAACAAGAGATCAAATTGCCAACATTCATTGGCTCACGGGGAAGGCAACAGAATTCCAGAAAAACATCTATTTCTTCTTCACTGACTAAACCAAAGCCTTTGACTGTGTGGATCACAACAAACTGTGGAAAATTCCACCTTACCTGCCTCCTGAGAAAACTGTATGGAGGTCAAGAAGCAAGTTAGAGCTGGACATGTAACAACTGACTGGTTTCAAACTGGGAAAGGAGTATAGCAATGCTATATATTGTCATCCTGCTTATTTAACTTATATGCAGAGTACATCATGTCAAATTCAGGTTGGATGAATCACAAGTTGGAATCAAGATTGCCAGGAGAAATACCAACAATCTCAGATATGCAGATGATACCACTCTAATGGCAGAAAATGAAGAGGAACTAAAAAGCCTGTTGATGAGGATGAAAAAGGAGAATGAAAAAAATGGCTTTAAATTCAGCATTCAAAAAACTAAGATCATGACATCCAATCTCATCAATTCATGGCAAAAAGAAAGGGAAAAAGTGGAAGTAGACAAAGATTTTATTTTATTGGGCTTAGCGTGGACAGTGACTGCAGCCATGAAACTAAGATGCTTGCTCCTTGGAGGTAAAGCTATGACAAACATAGTCAGTGTATTAAAAAGCAGAGACATCACTTTGCCAAGAAAGGTCCATATAATCAAAGCTATAATTTTTCCAGTAGTCATATATGGATGTGAAAGTTGGTCCATAAAGAAGGCAGAGCACCAAAGAATTGATTCTTTCGAACTGTGACACTAGACAAGACTCCCTTGGACTGCAAGGAGATCAAACCAGGCAATATTAAAGGAAATCAACCCTGAATATGCACTGGAAGGACTGATGCCGAAGTTTAAGCTCCAATATTTGGCCACCTGATGTGAAGGGCCAACTCACTGGAAAAGACTGATGCTGGGAAAGATTGAAGGCATAAGATGCAGGCAGCCACAGGATGAGATGGTTAAATAGCATCACTGACTCAAGGGACACGAATTTGAGCAAACTCCAGGAGACAGCAGAGGTCAGAGGAGTCTGGTCTACTACTATCCATGAGGTCACAAAGAGTTAAAATTGGACTTAGTGACTGAACAATAAACAAGAGCAGCAACAAATATCACAAGAGAAGAGTTACAAGATACAAAATTCTAGTTCTTTTGAGAAATATCCAGCAATCTTTTAAATATAAATCTACCTCTGATATTCAGCCAGGATTAAACCATACTCATAATCTCAAAGAAATATACGTTAGCATCTTTATTATCATTTATCCTACACATTAATATTAGTATAGTGTTAATTTTCAACTACTCAAACTACTATCTAAAACCTTAACAAAGAACAACACCATGTTTTAAATGGGAATTTGGAAATGAATTTAACCTAACCAAAAAAAATGTTAAGGTTTATACTGTATATGGAATAATCTATTTTTATGTCAGCAACCTACCTCATCTACACTTTAGCAACAGCATCTTAGATGGACTCTCTCCATGTCTCTATTCATGCTAAGCCCACAATACGAATTATACTACATAACTATCACAAAGCCATCAGTAGCCACTCACTGACTAAAATATTAAGTAGAAGCACAAACGTTTTACTATGATCACATGGTCATAAAATGCTCACAACTGGAATTTTACCAAGCTGGGGTTTCCATACTGGTTGTTTTAACTTGCATAAGAATGCTTTTTTATCTGTTAAAATAAACAGTAAGTAATAGTAACTTAGCTGTGAACTGACGTTAAAGATAATTTTTTCCAACGAAAGTAATCATATAGGTTAATAAGAACTGAAACTCACTGTTATAAATTTTCCAGGACTATTATACAGTGTTTTCCTGGCAATATAAAGGAATGCCAGATCAAAGAGTAATAAGAATACTTGATTTTGCAATAATAACCACATATAAACGTTACATTTTTTGCAGCAAATATATTCAAGAGTTTTGTCTAGTACATTTTTTCAGTTTAAAATTCTTCATACATAGTTCTATAATTTTGGAAATACAGGGAAAACGATAACATAAAACTCAAAGTAGGATGTTTGGGAAGAAGAAAGAATGTTTAACCGGGTAAAATAAGAAGCAGGAAATGATGACATCAGGATAAAAAATGGGTAAATGGCATCTCAGAAGATAATGGTTGTTTTAAAATTCCAGCAAGAGTGCATTTTTAACCGAAAAATAGAGAAAATTGTACATTGAAATGCTATTGTAAACAATAATATCGAGAGATCCTATGTACATTTTGGGGTTTCCCTGGTGGCTCAGTGGTAAAGAATATGCCTGCAAGGCAGAAGCTAGAGGAGACACAGGGTCAGGAAGATCCCCTGGAGAAGGGCATGGCAACCCACTCCAGTATTCTTGCCTGGAGAATCCCACGGACAGAGAAGCCTGTTGGGCTACAGTCCATGGGGTCACAAAGAGTTGGACACAACTGAAGTGACTTTGCACACACGCATGTACACTTTATACTGTTTCCCCCAGTAGTAATATTTTGAAATTTTATATTGTAATTATGTTACTGACATTGATATCATCCACATATTCAGATTTTCCCAAAAAATTTTTTTCAGAAATCTGAAAAAATTCAGATTTTACTTTTACTCACTTATGGACCTATGTGTGTATTTAGCTCTCTATATTATTTCATATGTATAATATCTACCACCAGTCAGGAAAAAGTTCCTATCAAAAGGATTCCTCCTGTTACTCTATTGGAATTCATATCCACCTACCAATCCCCCGCTCTTCTATTTACTGTTAAATCAAATGAGTCCTTCATTTCTAAATTTTGTAATTTCAAAAATCTTGTGTAAATGAGTGCCCAGTCACTTCAGTCGTGTCCGACTCTTTGAGACCCTATGAACTGTAGCCTGCCAGGCTCCTTTATCCATGGGGATTCTCCAGGCAAGGATACTGGAGTGGGTTGCTATGCCCTCCTCCAGGGAATCTTTCTGACCCAAGGATTGAACCTGGGTCTCTTGCATTGCAGGCTGATTCTTTAATGCAGAGCTAATGGGGAAGTCCTCAGAAACATTACACAAATGTTATTACATATAGTATGTAACCTTTTTGGATTAGCTTTTCTCACTCAGCATAATTCTCTGGAGTTTCATCCAAGTTGCTACACATACAATACTTTGTTCCTTTTTATTTCTGAGTGTTTTCTCAGTTGTCTAATTTATTAATATGAAGTTTCTCATAGCATTCTGTTAATTTCTGAAAGGCTGCAAGATCTATATCCCATATTTTATTCCTGATAATGATGAACTGTGCCTTCCTACTTTTTATTTTTGTTAGTTTTGCTGGTGTATCATGTTACTGATTTAATAATCAACTTTCTGCTTTATTACTCTATTGTTTTACTATTTTCAATAGTAAATTGAAATAGTAATCATAGTAAATTGAGATTTCAATAGTAACTTGATGGATTGCTGTTGTTAATGGTTTTCTTTCTGCTTCAGTTCAGTTCAGTTCAGTTGCTCAGTCGTGTCTGACTCTTTGCGACCACATGAATCGCAGCACGCCAGGCCTCCCTGTCCATCATCAACTCTCAGAGTTCACTCAGACTCCCATCCATCGAGTCGGTGATGTCATCCAGCCATCTCATCCTCTGTCGTCCCCTTCTCCTCCTGCCCCCAATCCCTCCCAGCATCAGTCTTTTCCAATGAGTCAACTCTTCGCATGAGGTGGCCAAAGTATTGGAGTTTCAGCTTTAGCATCATTCCTTCCAAAGAAATCCCAGGGCTGATCTCCTTCAGAATGGACTGGTCGGATCTCCTTGCAGTCCAAGGGACTCTCAAGAGTCTTCTCCAACACCACAGTTCAAAGGCATCAATTCTTTGGCACTCAGCCTTCTTCACAGTCCAGCTCTCACATCCATACGTGACCACAGGAAAAACCATAGCTTTGACTAGACGGACCTTAGTCAGCAAAGTAATGTGGAGAGTATATAACTCCACTGCTAACACTAGCAAGCGGGTACTCTTTCTGCCCCCTTCTGATGCCTATGTCAGAAGCTTTCTCTATCTCCTTTATACTTTAATAAAACTTTATTACACAAAAGCTCTGAGTGATCAAGCCTCATCTCTGGCCCCAGCTTGAATTCTTCTCCTCCAGAGGCCAGGAATCCCGGTGTCTTTTGTGGTTCAGCAACAACCTTTCAGTAGGAACTTAACAGTATTCTCTCAGCACTACTTTAGCCTCACCTTATGTATTTTGGGGCTTCCTTGGTGGCTCAGATGGTAAAGAATCCACCTGCAATGCAAGAGACCCAGGTTCAATCCCTGGATAGGGAAGATACCCAGGAGAAGTGAACAGTAACACACTCCAGTATTCTTGCCTGGAGAATTCCATGGACAGAGAGGTGCCTGGTAGGCTATAGTCCATGCGGTTGCAAAAAGTTGGACATGACTAAGTGACTATTTTTTCTTTATTATCTCTTGTATACATATTTTGATAAATTATGTTTTTGTTTTCATTAAGTTCTGTTTCCTAAATTTTCTTTTGACTCATGGATTATTTTTGAAGTATTTTTTTAATGTTTGTGTGTCTATAGATTTTCCTGCTTTCTGTTACTGGTTTCCAGTTTGGTTACATTCTTGTCAGAGAACCTGCTATACTATTTTAATGCTTTTAATTTTGTTGAGTCTTATCATGTGGCCCAAGTTATTTTAATGAATGTGCCATGTGCTTGAAAAATATATAAATATTCATCAAGTTTTGGGTGGATCCATGTTTCAGTTCAATCCTGTCAGTTGACTCTTGTTCAGATCTTCTTCATCTTTGCTAATTTTTCTGTCTTATATTTCTCAGTATTTGAGAAGATGATGTTGAAGTTCCCAGCAATAAATCTGTACAGTTTTCCTTTCAGTCTATTAGCTTTTGCTTCATGTATTTTGAAGCTCTGTTATTTGATTGGTTCACATTTAGGATCACTATGTCTGCCTGGTGATTAATCTTTTTATCATTATGTACTGTCCTTCTTTGTCTCCAGTAATTTCCTTGCTCGGATGACTATTTTATTTAATAATATAACCACTCCTGCTATATTAATTTTATTAATGCTTGTATTAATGTAAATGCATACAGAAAAAACAGAGACTGACTGAGCAGATTTTAAAAGTTACTAAACTCTACTCTATTTACATAAAATTCAATTCAAATTCAGTGAAAAAAGGTGGTTGAGAGCAAAAAGATAGACTATGCCCTTACAATGTACTGTTGAACCCATCCAGTACTTTATTTAAGTATAATAGTATTTTTTCTGCTCTGTATTTTCCATTTGGTTCTTTTTTATGGTTTCTATTTCTTTGCTGAGATACTCTATTTTTTCCTTTGTTTAAGGCCACCTCATGCAAAGAGTTGACTCATTGGAAAAGACTCTGATGCTGGGAGGGATTGAGGGCAGGAGGAGAAGGGGATGACAGAGGATGAGATGGCTGGATGGCATCATTGACTCGATGGACATGAGTTTGGGTGAACTCCGGGAGATGGTGATGGACAGGGAGGCCTGGCGTGTTGCAATTCATGAGGTCACAAAGAGTCAGATATGACTGAGCGACTGAACCAAACTGAACTGAATGTGTATTTGATTAAGCATTTTTAGAAATGCTGCTTTATAATTCTTATCAGATAATGATGACATCTGATTCATTTTTATATTGGCTTTAGTTAATGTCTTTCCAATTCAAGTTGTGATTTTCTCAGTTCTGAGCATGATGTGTGATTTCCAATTATATCATGGACATTTTTTTCTATTATGTCAGGAGATTACAGATTCTATTTAAATGTTCTATTTTAACAGGTAGTCCCCTTGTTTAGATTTAGTACACAGGTCTTGGCCTGCTCTTGTGGGCTCTAGTTCCAGTGTCAATGTATGGTTAAAGCCTTTGTCATGCTATTTCAGTCTGCTTGGTTTTTCGGGTTCTACAGAAGGGATCTCTCCAGCAAGTTGATTAATGGATGAGAGATATGGTAATGTTTCTCCTTACTGCTGCCTCTGGCTACCTTGATATCTCTGGACAGGGAAGAGAGTGTCAGGCCAATGGAGTCAAAGAAGTTTCTGCTCCTAGGATATTTTCTGTGAATGGGTCCACCTTGCCATATCTGTTGTAGGGGGAGGAGAGTTTCATGCCCTCAGAGACAAAGAGGATCCAAGACCCAGCCACTTGTTTTGACTGAGTCTTTCCTGCCCATTCTGCCCATATGCCCCAGTGTTTCTGAGTAGTAAAAGAAGGGTGCAAATGCCTTCCTGGGCTAGACCACTGGTTGTATATATGCTCATGTTGCCAATTCCTCTCACAACTCCAGTATCTCTTGGTGGAAGAGAGGAGACACAGACCACTTATCACTGGAAATCTCCCATGAACCATCTTTTTTGGTAGTACATAGCTCACCTGATGTTGACAGAGAGACCCCTGTTAGATACAGAGAAAGAACAAGCCTATCAGGACTGGGCCCCATTGCTAAATTAGGGTCAGAAAGCACCAGGTCTGAGTGACCTTGTTCTATTACAGAGGCAGAAAGTACCCTGCCTGCCACTATGTGTTTCCTCTAGTTTTGAAGTATCAAACCAGTTGGCCTTTTGCTTGCCATATTTTAAAATGCTCCTTGAAATAACTGTTGAACTATGTACAAAGGTTAAACTTAGTGTAGAAGAGCAGAGAGAAACAAGTTCATGCTATCTGGCTGGGACTAAACACCTGATAGAACATTTTTTTAGGGTACATTTAATTTTTATATTATCTCTATTTTTTTTTTGTCCTTTTTTGCTTTCCAATTTGTCTCTCCAAACAACTTAATCAAAAAACAGTCTATGGTCTTAATGACTGTTAAAATTTTCTTTTCAATAATTTTTAATATAACTTTGATTCTTGTGTTGATATGAAAAACTAGAAACGCTACTTAAAAATATACAATTCTGGCCTGTAAAAAATTGGTAAAATTATTCATACACATACAGAAACCATTTATCTGTGAAAACATTATTTTAAAAGGTTTAGTATTAATAAGTCAGGGCTTTCCTGGTGGCTCAGAGGTTAAAGTGTCTGCCTCCAATGCGGGCGACCTGGGTTCGATCCCTGGGTCGAATTATAATCTTGCGAAAAAGCTTATTAATCCTATCTTTAAATGTACTGCACCATTTGAATAGCCTTGCATGATTCTAAAATTTTGGAGGACACAGAAATTTTATTCACTATTGAGTGGCAAAAAAAAAAATGATGTGAAGATATACTATCTTTAAAGGAGAACAGGAATAAACAGGGCATAGATGAAAAGGATTAATTTCTAGCATTTAAACTGATGGGAAATGTCTTCTTAAATTATTCATCTTTAATGCCTTTGGGCATTATTACATTCAGTGATCTTACACAGGACTGAGTCCTAAGCAAAACAAGACATATACGCCTTTCTGAAGCAGTTGTACTCAATTCCAACCTTAAAATATGGTTTACCTAATAACAATACTTGGTTTAGCATGTATTTTGTTTCTACAATCTGTAGAAAATACATGTTCCACACTGATTTTTTAACAAGAGGCTGTCATAATTTTCTGAGGGTTCAGATTCAATATTCTATGGTTTGTACACTCTATACATCCAGTGAATCAGATGTGCTACCTGATATGTTTTCAAATTTAAACTTCTTTACATTTTAATGTTTTAATTAGGAATTTTATTTCTTTAGATAAGAAAGCTCTCATGAATTCATTTTTTTTTGGCTCCTTTCAAGGTAACTTTGGAAATAATGACTAAAAAAAGCTTTAAAAAACACATTGAGATAAAAGAGAATATATATATTTTTTTAATTTTAAATAAAATAAAAGCGAAAGAGGCAATTTTAAAATACATCCACAAATTGTTAAAACACTTCCTTTTAAGAAGTAAAATTTAATTTCCCTCCCATTGAATGTGGGCTGGATTTGATGACTTAATTTCATCAAACAGACCAAGGTAGAAATGATGGAATTTGATTTTCAAGATAGGATAATTAAAGATTTTGCTAACTTTTTTTTATTTTCTCTTTGATCAATTGCTAAGGTGGAAGCTAGATGCCATATCATGCATCACACATATATCATACTTGAAGACACTCAAGTAGCTGTATAGAGAGGTCTATATGGCCAGGAACTAAGGCCTCTTGTCAAAAACCATTAAGGAATAGAGACTTGCTAGCAATCATGTAACTGAGCCAAGAAAGAGTGGATCCAACAGCCCCAGCCACATTTTCAGATGACAGCAGCCCCAGAAAATATCTTGACTCTGATTGAGAACAATCCAGCTAATTTGACATCCTCAAATTTTTCACCCATAGAAACTATCAGTGAATAAATACTTAAGGTTTCTCTGTCTCAAAATTTCAGGATAATTTGCTATGTGGCAACCAATAACTACAGAAATAAATTTTCTTTCAGACCTTTAATTGGGCTTCCCTTGTGGCTCAGCTGGTAAGAAATCCACCTGTAATGCAGAAGTCCTGAATTCGATCCCTGGATTGGGAAGATCCCCTGAAGAAGGGAAAGGCTACCCAATCCAGTATTCTGGCATGGAAAATTCCATGGACTGTATAGTCCATGGGGTCACAAAGAGTCGGACACGACTGAACAACTTTCATTTCACAGACCTTTAATAAATTCAACTCCCCCTACCCATTTTAGTGTATCAATATTTTACTCTAACCTACTTCACTCTTTGATTTCTTTTTCACTGAAATTAGCAAATTATAATAACATATCTAGTATATCTTTGTTTAGGTCAACTTAAGCCAGTCAATTTATATTGCATTTTATGGTTTTCAATGAGGGAATTCTACAGCAGTAATGTCTGCTCTGTAGAAATTGGATCATTCATTTTTTATTCACAAAGTTATTTTTTATGCCCATACCTGTGAATATTCTTATTCTGACCTTAACGTGAAATTTATATGTACTTGTAGTTTTACTTAAACTATTTTCAGTTCAGTTCAGTCGCTCAGTCGTGTCTGACTCTTTGCGACCCCGTGAATTGCAGCACGCCAGGCCTCCCTGTCCTCACCAACTCCCGGAGTTCACTCAGACTCACGTCCATCGAGTCGGTGATGCCATCCAGCCATCTCATCCTCTGTCATCCCCTTCTCCTCCTGCCCTCAATCCCTCCCAGCATCAGAGTCTTTTCCAATGAGTCAACTTTTCGCATGAGGTGGCCAAAGTACTGGAGTTTCAGCTTTAGCATCATTCCTTCCAAAGAACACCCAGGACTGATCTCCTTTAGAATGGACTGGTTGGATCTCCTTGCAGTCCAAGGGACTCTCAAGAGTCTTCTCCAAAAAAACACATAGGAAATGATCTGTTGTTTTTAATTCTAAATTCAAATACATCAGCATATTTCACCTTTGAATACAAATGGGTTTCCCAGGTGGCTCACTCAGTAAAGAACCCACCCGCAATGCAGGAGACCTGGGTTCGATCCCTGGGTTGGGCAAATAACCTGGAGGAGGGCATGGCAACCCACTCCCGTATTGTTGCCTGGAGAATCCCCATGGACAGAGAAGCCTAGTGGGCTGCAGTCCATGGGGTCACAAAGAGTCAGACACGACTGAGAGACTAAAACAGCACACAGCACAAATATTTCAGTCAAAGTTAATGTGAAATTACCCGCAGCAAACAAACCTGCTGGGTTTACTGTTAAGCAAGAACTCTAAAGCAAATAATGGTTTCCTAAAAGAGACAGGCTTGGGAGTGGTCAAACTATCTTCTCAGAAATCCTGCTGATATGTGCAAGGAACTCCCAAAGAGAATGCCCTAAGAAGAATATTTGCAACTTTGGTCAAACCCAGTTTCTATACTTTTTCCATCAAACCCCTCCTATGCTTTTTTGATCAGTTGCTAATGTAGAAGTTAGAATCTATATCATGCATCACATATATATGATACTTGAGGACATTCAAATAGTTGTATAGAGAGTTCTGTATGGCCAGGAACTAAGGCCTCTTGTCAAAAACCATTAAGGAATAGAGACCTGCTAACAATCATGTAACTGAGCCAAGAAAGAAGTGGATCCTACAGCCCCAGGCACATTTTCAGATGACAGTAGCCCCAGAAAATATCTTGACTCTGACTGGCAAAATTGTGGCAAAAAGTGGTAAAATTATTGTAGTATTTCAAGTAGGTGATTTAACTGGATACATATTTCTCCAACTAATTATTTTATTGCTATAATTTGGCTTGGCTAATTATAGTATATTTCCTGATGATCTTTTTCACACATAAGTTTTGTTTTGTTTTTTTTTTAACTCTGAACTTGGAGAATATTTTTCTTAAAAAAATAAAATTGAAAACATTTCACTGAAACGGCCTAGGAAAAATTAGCTTTTCCAAATATCCAAGTTATCACAGACTACCTTAAAAGTTGCATCTGAAAACTATACTTAATTAGTTTCCTAAATTTTACAATATTTTAAAGTTGTAATCCAAACAAACAAAAAAAATTAAATGTATGTGCAAATCACCTTACAAGTCTTCAAGCTCAACACAGCAACACACAGACTGCATTATGATGAGAATTAATAATTCAGAGCATTTCATCAGGGCAAGTTGCCTGAAAGTTGATTTGAATATCATTTAGACATTAAACTGGAGTAAGGTACAACCAGAATCCTATGAATAAAGATTCTGCGACAGATATTAATTGCTAGAATGAAGTACTATGGCATTTTATAGTTAAGATTAATAATTCTGCCATCACACCAATCACTTTTGACACTTAAGGCTGAACTGCTTCCCTTATGTTACCAACTCATGACAATACCAGCTCCTGTCTTATACTGAAAGGGACATTTCAAAGAGCTGACAACTGATCCTCAGGAATCTGAAAGGAAATATCAAGTTGGTGTTACTTATCCACATGTGAGGCTTCCAGGAAGACCAGGGGAATTTGTAAGGCTCAATATTGCTGGAAATTCACTTAATGCATTCTGTCCTTCTCCCCAATGTCTATGCAGGAATGATTTAGGGATACCGGCTGCCATGTCTTGATTTAGAACTAAGATCTTAATCACAATAAAACCCCTGCCTTGGCAGACCTTTCCTGTTGTCTTCATGAAGACCTCGGCAATAATAGGCACTCAGTCCTCACAGTTCTCACAGAACCACCTTATGGTTGTTCTGGGCAGTCGTTCTCTTTTTGGAGTTTGCATTTAGGCCAACTGGAGAAAAGATGGGGTGCTTTGGGGAGCAGGTGCTAGGAGACCCAACAAAAAGTGGAGCTGTGAGGGTTGTAGTGTAGTGTAGGTTAAAGCAATCAATTTTACGGCAGGACACTGTTTCTCCTGCTACTAACAGCTGCTCAGAGGATAATGGGGAAGCCACCCTGCTGAGCAATTTTGAGTCAGAGGATGGAAAATCTACCTCATTTCCAGGCCGAAGGGTCTCACATTAAAAGACCATAAAGCGCAAGTCATTTAAATAGTAGCTCCAGGGGCACATTAACTTTCTGTCTTACAAACCGTCCGTTAATATAGATCTCAAAGACAAGTTCCTTGTCACTTTAACAATCAACACAACATAACAGGTTTTTAAATTTGGTTTTCTGTCGCAGACACTTGTGTTTACACACACACACACACACACACACACACACACACACACACTTCAATAAATGAAGAAAAAAGAGCAAGTCACCATTATTTAAACGTGGAAGCCACTATACCAAAAGGTTAACAATGGTCATTTGAAACCTCTGCAAAGAATTTAAACTGCTGAAATGGGCATGCTATCATTTATGGGAGAAAAATAATAAATATACTGCCACACATATTGCTACAAACTGGATGAAGCTTTGAAATTTCTGGTTTGTGAATTTATGGGAGAAAAATAATAAATATACTGCCACACATATTGCTACAAACTGGATGAAGCTTTGAAATTTCTGGTTTGTGAATTTCAAATATCTCTGTCCTTGAGGAATGCCTCAGAGGAACAAATTTGGAATATAAATTGGCCTTTGAGAAGTCCACTGAGTTAGACGGCTGAATGCATGTCAACTGTTGAGTGTGCCACGGTCTTCATGGCGAACTCTGAACAGCAGGACTGCCTGTTCCTGCGGCTGTCAGCCGGATGCTCCCTCGAGAGATGCAGCTTATGGGTGCCTCACAGTAACTGTAAACTGCTTGGGAGAAGAGGAGAGAGAGAGATTTAGAAATGTCTGGCAGCTCAAGGATCTGGTTTGAATGCCAAGCAGCAGCTGAGACAACTGTGTATTAGCCTACATTCCCAAAGGAGAAGGGATTTAAAAAAAAAAAAGATAGCTAAATTCTTGTCAACTTTTTTGAGAGTAGATAACATCAATGCTTCTCAATGAGAACTTTATTTGGGGGTTTTAAAAATAATATATAAGTATATTTCACATGCAGGACAAATTAAAAGATTGATATTACAATTAATGTGCCTGTCTAAATGGAATTATATAAATCTGTGTAATACACAAGCTACTAATGTTATATCTTAAAGATAGCATGCTGTATAAAATATCCACATTACTGTATTCAACTATTATAATGCTTTGTGCAGTGCAGACAGTGGTGTAGGCAGACATTATACAAGATTTTTTTTAATGTTCTCACAATATAAAAACACCAGCATCATTACATTTTAAGCAACTGTTGCTTTTGTAAAGTGAAGTCAGCAACATTAGAAATTGAAGTAAAAACTAGATCAATAATGTAACTCATCAGCTGCTTGTAATATAAATTAAATGGTAATTATTACTATAAGCAGTAAAATAGTGTTCAATGACAGTAACATTTACTGATTTTCAAATTTTTTAAGTCAAAATTAGGAATTTTTTAGAAATTAACCACTGATAAACAGAAAAGTATGTGATACCTAAAGATGGACTTTTTTGAAATGTTCATTGCTCTAAGCTGGTTTGTTGTTTTACTGTGACATAATTAATTTGTCTAAGTAGAATTTGAACAATTTGCCTCGGTGACCTATTAGTAACCTCACTGTGAAGAACATCAAGAAATTAGTTTTAATACATACTCTACTTTCCAACTTTGAAACTGCAATCAGAGCTTTCAGCAGATGGTTGAATCAGCGTTTAGATAAAGTCAGAGCATCCTATTTAGAAAACCTTCTCTTGGAAAAAGAAATCTAATGTGATGTCTTTGTGGCAAACAAGGAGTTAAGTGAACTTGCCACTGACTGAGCCCAGGTAACTTGCCCTGAAGGGTGAGTCAGCATGCATCCTTCTACCCTGACCATCTGCTCCTGTCCTTACTTCCTTTTATATCTGCCTGTCTCTGATTCCTACAGCTCATCAGCAGGGCAGCAGCTGTTGGACTGCCTTCTTGAAGATACTTCAGCCTCAATCCTAAAACTTCACAGAAAAGGAAATATTAATTTGTTAACATCATCACCCTTCAATCTCTTTGTGCCTGAATCATGGGGAAAACCCAAAGTGATTTGTAAACACACCAGCATACAGAAGTGTTCCCTATTTCACACCTTTTGTTCCATCTTAAGGAAAAGCATGGTCCAGATGCTTACGTAATTCTCACCTTAACCCCGCACATTTTGAAAATGATGAAGGGCAAGGGTGGAAAGGAAAAATACTTGGGGAGGTATGATGCTTACCATATGTACCAGATTTCAAGTATTTTTCATCAAGCATTAAAATATTCCAGAAATTTCAACATTTTGCCTTGAAAATGCTTATTTTATACTGAGTCTCATATCTGGAAAGCCATGTGTTTTCCATTGCATGTCTCCATTTGTTTGGAAAATAGAGTCCAGAGGAGTTCAATGGAAAGCCTCTGGGCATACTGTAAAAAGTCTCTTCTCATCAAATTGGCACAGTCATTTAGACTCACATGGTTCCATGATACCAGCATATTACTCTACACACAGTATGTGCTTACCAATGCTAAGTTTATTTAATTTAGCTCTATGATAAATGTCATATATGGATAATGATACCCAGTCATTGTCATTCTGCATCCCTCAAGAACACAGACTCACTAAACTTTATGCTTTCCTGGTGGCACAGAAGGTAATCTGCCTGCAACGCAGGAGACCCAGGTTTCTATCCCTCGGTCAGGAACATCATCTAGAGGAGGAAATAGCATGCCACTCCAGTATTCTTGCCTGAAGAATCCCATGGACAGAGGAGCTTGGTTGGCTACAGTCCATGGGGTGGCAAAGAGTCAGACACGACTGAGCAACCAGCACTTTCAAACTTTACAGAGCCATGTTTTCACAGAGAAAACTGCAAAACAGCAAGCAAACAGGCCATTTTACCCCAGCTAATGAACTTCACCCTAACCGATCCTACATACAAGGACAAAGAGACACACAGTAAAAGATCGTCCATGCCACGCAACTCCCAGGCTCCTAAGGCTCAGGAAAAGTGAAAGTGAAAGTCACTCAGTCATGTCCCATTCTTTGTGACTCCATGGCCTATACAGTCCTCCAGGCTAGAATCCTGGAGTGGGTAGCCTTTCCCTTCTCCAGGGGATCTTCCCAACCCAAGGATTGAACCCAGGTCTCCCACATTGCAGGCAGATTTTTTAGCAGCTGAGCCACAGTGGAAACCCAAGAATACTGCAGCCTATCCCTTCTCCAGCAGACTCAAACCAGGGTCTCCTAGATTGCAGGCAGATTTTTTTACCAACTGAGCTATCAGGGAAGCCCTCCTAAGACTCATGTTATCCCCAAAAAAATGTCTCATCGGCTTTACTGTACACCAGAAATATCTGTCATTATTCCTGTTTCTATTATTAAACGCATGCATTTTCAGAGTGTTTGTATAAAGGAAATACAATACCTATAATGTGTAGCAATTTATCATTTAGCTTTCATGATTTCATTTAGCAAAATAAGATTTTTTTTTTAGCTTTCCACCATACATTAGGAACTATAACAGGATAAGTATAGCCCTTAAAGAGAGGGTATACAGTTCTGATAACCTCCTGAACACAACAGGTATTCTAAAATGGAATTCATATTCAGAGGGGGCAGAGGCTGGTCCCTTGGGCATAAGGGATGAGCTCATGAGGACACTGTATTTCCATTAAAGGTAACTGAAGGAAAAGGAACAAAAACAAGCTTTTTGCTGTTATTGTTTTCAGCTGAAGTGCATTTTCTCCAAATTTATATGCTGAGCTCTTAATCCCTCTTACCTCAGAAGGTGACTGGATTTGGAGAGTCCTTATAAAATGAGATTATATGGATGGGTCCCAATCTAACATGAATAAGGTCCTCATAAAAAGGAGAGGTTAAAACATAGACCTGTGTGCTGAGTCACCTCAGCTGTGTCTGACTCTTTGTGACCCATGGACTGTAGTGCAACAGGCTCCCCTGTCCATGGGATTTTCCAGGCAAGAGTACTGGAGTGGGTTGCCATTTCTTTCACCAGTAAAATATAGACACACAGAGGGAAAATCATATGAAGATACCAGAGAAGACAGCCATCTACAAGCCAAGGAGAGAGGCTTCAGAAAAAATCTTACTGACATCTTGATCTCAGATTTCTAGCCTTCAAAACTGTGAGAAAATTAAGTGTCTGTTGTTCATGCCACCCAGTCTTTGTTTTGACAGCCCTAACAAACTAAGACAGCCATTTCTTTGTAGCATGTTGGCCAAGATAGAAAGTCACCCTCAGGCTTAATGGTATATTACATAATAGTATATTATATAATTAAAGATTATTTAAAGATTACATAATTAAATATTACAAACATAATTTAATGCAGCTCAACAAGCTCAAAGAATATTCAAAAGGCATCACACACTGTAGTCAAAGGAAAGAAAGAAATGACAAAATAGGAAGATTCCAAAAGACCAAGTAAAAAAATTGTGAATGGCATGGCTTAAAACCAGAAAAAAAGATGAGACAAAGGAAAAAACATTTTAAGAAACAAACAAAGTAGTCTACAGTGGTAATATTGAGCTGTGAAGTAAAGAATATCAAATGAAGTAAGATATGATGCTTTGATTTCCTATTTGGACACACATGAAAAAGCGTCCAAATTAAAGCTGTGGGCAGGAGGAGAAGGGGACGACCCAGGATGAGATGGCTAGATGGCATCACCAACTCGATGGACGTGAGTCTGAGTGAACTCCGGGAAATGGTGATGGACAGGGAGGCCTGGCGTGCTGCGATTCATGGGGTCGCAAAGAGTCGGACACGACTGGGCGACTGAACTGAACTGAACACTCTATTTTACTTTTTTAAAATAGCATTTTAAGTAAAGTTAAATCTTTATTGAAGATTTTTTTAGAAAGGCCATTTGGCCTTTCAGTGAATAAACTGAATTGTAACGTATTTAAAAAAACATACAACTGTATTATGTACTTGGTCTGTACAGTTCATGAAACTAGGCTGACAAAAGGGCTACTCAGAAAATAATTTAAATATGAAAGTGAGCAAAGCCTGGGGCATCCTTATATTGTATGCTAGATACCATGCTACTAAATGATTTACTGAAAACTGCTTTTTTTCTTAATTTTTCTGTTATCTAGGCTTTCCTGGTGGCTCAGTGGTAAAAAATCTGCCTGTGATGCCAGAGCCATACGAGACGCGAATGTGATTCCTGGATTGAGAAGAGCCCCTGAAGGAGGTCATGGCAATCCACTCCAGTATTCTTGCCTGGAGAATCCCATGGACAGAGGAGACTGGCAGGCTACTGTCCATGGGGTTGCAAACAGTCAGATATGACTGAAGCGACTTAGCATGCACAAGCACAAGTTGTGGTATTTAAGACTAAACCATTATTTAACTGATAATTCTATAAGACATGAAAATACAATATGAAAATCAGTATGAAAGCCAGAATAAAAATACAGAGGAGGGGGTAAATACAGTATTCTGGGTTCATTTAAAATTAAACAAGACTGGATAGATAACAAATAGAGCTGAAGTAGTTTTCTTAAAATCTCTTCTTAGGTATTCCTGACCAGTCCAGTTCAGTTCACCCACTCAGTCGTGTCTGACTCTTTGCGACCCCATGGACTGCAGCATGCCAGGCCTCCCTGTCTATCACCAACTTCCAGAGTTTGCCCAAACTCAGGTCCAATGAGTCAGTGATGCCATCCAACCATCTCATCCTCTGTCTTCCCCTTCTCCTCCTGCCTTCAATCTTTCCCAGCATCAAGGTCTTTTCAAATGAGTCAGTTCTTTGCATCAGGTGGCCAAAGTACTGGAGTTTCAGCTTCAGCATCAGTCCTTCCAATGAACACCCAGGACTGATCTACTTTAGGATGGACTCACTGGATCTCCTTGCAGTCCAAGGGACTCTCAAGAGTCTTCTCCAACACTACAGTTCAAAAGCATCAATTCTTCAGCATTCAGCTTTCTTTAGAGTCCAACTCTCACATCCATACATGACAACTGGAAAAGCCGTAGCTTTACCTAGGTGGACCTTTGTTGGCAAAGTAATGTCTCTGCTTTTTAATACGCTGTCTAGGTTGGTCATAGCTTTTCTTCCAAAAAGTAAGCGTCTTTTAATTTCATGGGTGAAGTCACGATCTGCAGTGATTTTGGAGCCAAAAAAAAATAAAGTCTGCCACTGTTTCCCCATCTATTTGCCATGAAGTGATGAAACCAGATGCCATGATCTTAGCTTTCTGAATGTTCAGTTTTAAGCCAACTCTTTCACTCTCCTCTTTCACTTTCATCAACAGATTCTTTAGTTCTTTGCTTTCTGCCAGAAGGGTGGTATCATCTGCAAATCTGAGGTTACTGATATTTCTCCCGGCAATCTTGATTCCAGCTTGTGCTTCTTCCAGTCCAGCATTTTTCATGATATACTCTGCATATAAATTAAATAAGCAGGGTGACAATGTACAGCCTTGACGTACTCCTTTTCCTATTTGGAACCAGTCTGTTGTTCCATGTCCAGTTCTGGTTTTTTTGGTTTTTTTTGAACATTACTGTATTAGAATGTGAGATAAGTGCAATTGTACGGTAGTTTGAGCATTTTTTGGTATTGCCTTTCTTTGGGATTGGAATGAAACCTTATCTTTTCTAGTCCTGTGGCCACTGCAAAGTTTTCCAAATTTGGTGGCATACTGAGTGTAGCACTTTCAAAGCATCATCTTTTAGTATTTGAAATAGCTCACCTGGAATGACATCACCTCCACTAGCTTTGTTAGTAATGATGCTTTCTAAAGCCCACTTTACTTCACATTCCAGGATGTCTGGCTCTAAGTGAGTGATCACATCATCATGATTACCTGGGATGTGAAGACAATTTTTGTTAAGTTCTTCTGTGTATTCTTGCCACCTCTTCTTAATATCTTCTGTTTTTGTTAGGTCCATACCTTTCTGTCCTTACTTGTGCCCATCTTTGCAAGAAATGTTCCCTTGGTATCTCTAATTTTCTTGAAGAGATATCTAGTCTTTCCCATTCTATAGTTTTCCTCTATTTCTTTGCACTGATTGCTGAGGAAGTCTTTCTTATCTCTCCTTGCTAGTCTTCGGAACTCTGCATTAAAATGGGTGTATCTTTCCTTTTCTCCTTTGCCTTTCCCTTCTCTTCTATTCACAGCTATTTGTAAGGCCTCCTCAGACAACCATTTTGCCTTTTTGCATTTCTTTTGGGGGGTGGGGGGGATGGTTTTGATCCCTGCCTCCTGTACAACGTCACAAACCTCCATCTACAGTTCTTCAGGCACTTTATCACATCTAATGCCTTGAATCTATTTCTCACTTCCACTGTGCAATTGTAAGGGATTTGATTTAGGTCATACCTGAATGGTCTAGTGGTTTTCCCTACTTTCTTCAATTTAAGTCTGAATTTGGTAAAAAGGAGTTCATGTTCTGTGCCACAGTTAGCTCCTGGTCTTGTTTTTGCTAACTGTATAGAACTTCTCCATCTTTGGCTGTAGATAATATAAACAATATGATTTCAGTATTGACCAGCCAGTGATGTCCATGTGTAGTCTTCTCTTGTGTTGTTAGAAGAGGGTGCTTGCTATGACCAGTGCCTTCTCTTAGCAAAGAGAGTTACAAATGTAACCAGCCAATTCTGACAGAGTAAGAATTTGGTCTTCTCTATCTTCCCTACCTTGCCTATAACTTCAATACTGAGATTATCTTTTTTCATAATTTTTAAATCTTTTAAATCTTCAATACATCCCCTTGTTGAATATTATACAATTAAGAGTGTATATCTGGATATTTTCTATACCATAAAGAATTTGATTACAATGGAATGCTTTATGGAACATGTCATTTTTGAACGTCAAGATGCCCAGTCTAATCCAAGATAATTAGAAAGAGAAACAAAAAGCACTAGTTTTAAATAACTTTAAATAAGCATTATTCCAGGTCATCAGCATGTCTTAGGAAGGTAGTGGACTCAGACCAAGAACTTAAACAGAAAAAAATGACTATGATTCTGATGCTTCCCAGGAAAATGAAGGTGATACAACTAATATAGCTGTAATAATATGATTATTAATTCAAACAAACATCTTGAGATCCTTGATATAGTCTTTTATTTTCTTTAAGAGTACTTTTCAGAAACCTATGACATGCCTGGCAGTATATTAGCTATCCCCCAAATGTGATCTTCAACACCCAGATCAACACCATAATATAAATGTTATTCTTTTTGTTAAGTAACTACTGAAAGTGAAAGTCGCTCAGTCCAGTCTGACTCTTTGCGACCCCATGGACTATACAGTCCACGGAATTCTCCAGGCCAGAATACTGGAGTGGGTGGCCTCTCCTAACTAACTAACTAGTGCTTAAAGAAAAGACTGTCAATATTGGAAATATTGTATATCTTTCTTTCTAGGAACCAAAGTTGAATTCTTATAGGTCCCACCTTATAAAGCTGCAAGTCTGGCTCTCTTTGGAATATACTCCAGACTTTTCAAGGTTATCTCACTTTTCATAAATAAGAAAATATGATTTTATGACCCCTCATTTTGTTAAGTATGTGACTCTATAAAGCATGAATAACTACAGCTTGTACCTGCAGATTCATTCAGTGCCTTAAGTTCAGTTCTCAAGAACAATACACAAACTTCTCAAAGCCAAGTACAAAAGTTATATATGCTAAGTATCTGAGGGGATCTATCATGGAAATACTAAAGTTTCCCTTAAAACTATGCTCTTTTCAGTAAAAATTATGATTCTTACACTTAAGCATGATATTTTATAATGGTGCTTATTGAAAACGTGTCTTCATTTAAAAAAAAAAAAAAACATTTTATAACTTTAAGAAGTTGCCTAAGTAGCAGACTAGATGACTTCCTTAGAAATCTTCCTTGAAGATTTCAGTATTTTTTGAAATTTCTCATCTAACCTTTCCCTTTATAATAATATTTCTATCAATCAAATTCTATCAAGGGGGATTTCTTGGCTATACTTAATCCTTTTACATTAATTTTATAACTTATTAGGATTAAAACACTATTTTTACTGAAATTCCACAATGAACTGAAAAAGAAAATTTCTCAAAATTCCTCACGAAATTAGAGAATGTCTAAAATCTAAGAGAATCAAAATCCATAAAATCTAACTCATAAGAAAAAAACTGATATGCTACTAAGTAAAGATTGTCAAGTTTATCTGTAGCCCTCTACAATATTTTTTAATCTGAAGAATGCTTTGAAATCCTTTCCTATGAAAATTTGTGCTTTTTTATTTTTACAGTTTAAATATTTTTCCCAGAATCCTCAATAATGTAATCTAGTAATCAAACACATCTACTAAGAATAAGGGAAATAACAGTAAGATGGTTAGATTTTTATCTCCATGATTTCTGGTGACTCAACAGAAAAATGGTGACTTTCAATGGCAATTAAGCTATACATAAAAGTGTCAACACAACATGATAATCAGGACTTCATCATGCTTAAACCTGCCAAAAATAAGTAGGCTGCCCACAATG
>SJYQ01003092.1:406527-429317 GCA_006410935.1 Redunca redunca
ACCCCGCCACCCCCACCATCCAACAATCCATACTGTATTTAGGTTTCCCAATTAAGTTCCCATTATAATTTCTGACATACAGAAAATAGAGACCAGGGCTCTTCAAAGATGCTGGGATGTCACCCAAATTTATTTCTCGCAGTAGTGGTAAAAGGTGTGTCTTCTAGATTCTTCAAGGTTGGGTGAACAATTCTTACATGATATATCTGCTCTTATAGTCTCATATCTCCCTAAAGAAACCTCTTGATCTCCTCCCCTACTGTATACCAAGGCAGCTGTGGTATTTCATCTTATTTAACACAGGTCACCTTATGATCCTTGTTTCAGCTAACCAACCAAACTGTTAGAGCCCTCCCTAATCCCCTGAGCTGCAACATTATATCCAGAATCTCTGCATATTGATACATATCAGTGGGCTTCCCTGATAGCTCAGGGAAGAGCTATCAGGGAAGAATCCACCTGATTCTCCGCCTGCAATGCAGGAGATCCTGGTTCCATTACTGGGTCAGGAAGATCCACTGGAGAAGGGATAGGCTACCCACTCCGGTATTCTTGGGCTTCCCTTGTAGTTCAACTGGTAAAGAATCCGCCTGGGTTGGGAAAATGCCCTGGAGAAGCAAAAAGCTACCCACTTCAGTATTCTGGCCTAGAGAATTGCATGAACTCTATAGTCCATGGCTGAGTGACTTTCACTTTCAATAAATTCAGCTACATCCCACTTTATATTTCTTCCATTATTATCTAAAACCCTTAACAACAATTGCCACACATAGTTCCCCGGACTTCTGTCTATATAAACTGGAAAAGCAGTTCTTTCAGAGTGCAGCTCTCTTCTTCATGGTCATACTCTATATCTCACTTTCAAGGCCTGCTGGGAAGTAAGTCTAGTTCAAGGTTTAAAAGCAGAAAGGAACTGTGGACGGCAGGTCCTAAGGAGGATCAGCAGTATCTTGTAAGGCAACTGATTCATGGGAGGCCACTGCAGTCCCCTCATGCCTATCAGCTTTACTCCCCTGAGGTGAGGTGAACAGCAGCTTCTACTGGTGAAGAGGACTCAGGATTATGAGAGGTTCCATGTCCCAGACTTCATCAGGATCTTCCCCTAAGGCTGGATTCCAGTCTTCAGGATCTCAATCCTTTCCAATCAATGCCCTTACTTTACCAGCAGACACCTGGTAATTTGTGTTATAATTTAGCCACTAGCAGGATGAGATTCTGAGTCTGATTTTCAGCTACCTCTGTGACTACTGGATATACAGATTTCTTTCAGGACAAATGCAGAAACTTTCAGGTCATTTATGTGGTGCTTAAGCTGGAAATCCAAATACTTGACCTCATCTTTTTCTTTTTTCTCTCTCAATTTTTCCAGCATAATTAGGGGCAGCCAGGCTTCCCAGGCAGCGCTAGTAGTAAAGAAGCCGCTTACCAATACAGGAGACATAAGAGACTCGGGTTAGATTCCTGGGTCCAGAAGATCCCCTGGAGGAGGAAATGGCAACTCCAGTATTTTTGCCTGGAGAATCCCATGGACAGAGGAGCCTGGAAGGCTACAGTCCAAAGGGTCACAAAGAGTCACACAGGACTGAAGTGACTTAGGACACATGTTAGGGGCACCCACATAATCTCATTATTCTTGTTACAATCACAAAAATGTGCTAAAGCACCAAACACATGGCCACTCAAAAATCTGCCTGCTCTAAGTGTTGAGGAGAATCCACCCTATGAACTTTTCTAAAACCAGCTTAAACATATGGATGTTCACGGTTCACGTATTGCTGAAGCCTGGCTTGGAGAATTTTGAGCATTACTTTACTAGCATGTGAGATGAGTGCAATTGTGCAGTAGTTTGAGCATTCTTTGGCACTGCCTTTCTTTGGGATTGGAATGAAAACTGACCTTTTCCAGTCCTGTGGCCACTGCTGATTTTTCCAAATTTGCTGGCATATGAATGCAGCACTTTCACAGCATCATCTTTCAGGATTTGAAATAGCTCAACTGGAATTCCATCACCTCCATTAGCTTTGTTCATAGAGATGCTTTCTAAGGCCACTTGACTTCACATTGGATGTCTGGCTCTAGGTTAGTGATCACACCATCATGATTATCTGGGTCATGAAGCTCCTTTTTGTACAGTTCTTCTGTGTATTCTCGCCACCTCTTCTTAAGGTCCATACCATTTTCTGTCCTTTTTCGAGCCCATCTTTGCATGAAATTTCCCTTGGCATCTCTAATTTTCTTGAAGAGATCTCTAGTCTTTCCCATTCTGTTGTTTTCCTCCATTTCTTTGCACTGATCAATGAGGTAGGCTTTCTTATCTCTCCTTGCTATTCTTTGGAACTCTGCATTCAGATGCTTATATCTTTCCTTTTCTCCTTTGCTTTTCACCTCTCTTCTTTTCACAGCTATCTGTAAGGCCTCCCCAGACAGCCATTTTGCTTTTTTGCATTTCTTTTCCATGGGGATTGTCTTGATCCCTGTCTCCTGTACAATATCACGAACCTCTGTCCATAATTCATCAGGCACTCTTGTCTATCAGATCTAGTCCCTTAAATCTATTTCTCACTTCCACTGTATAATCATAAGGGATTTGATTTAGGTCATACCTGAATGGTCTAGTGGTTTTCCCTACTTTCTTCGATTTAAGTCTGAATCTGGCAATCAGGATTTCATGATCTGAGCCACAGTCAGCTCCCGGTCTTGTTTTTGCTGACTGTATAGAGCTTCTCCATCTTTGGCTGTACAGAATATAATCAATCTGATTATATTGCAAAGAATATTATCAATCTGTTCAAGCTGGTTTTAGAAAAGGCAGAAGAACCAGAGATCAAATTGCCAACATCTGCTGGATCATCAAAAAAGCAAGAGAGTTCCAAAAAACATCTATTTCTTCTTTATTCACTATGCCAAAGCCTTTGACCGTGTGGATAACAATAAACTGGAAAATTCTGAAAGATGGGAATACCAGACCACTTGACCTGCCTCTTGAGAAACCTATATGCAGGTCAGGAAGCAACAGTGAGAACTGGACATGGAAGAACAGACTGGTTCCAAAGAGGAAAAGGAGTACATCAAGGCTGTATCTTGTTACCCTGCTTATTTAACTTATATGCAGAGTACATCATGAGAAATGCTGGGCTGGAAGAAACACAATCAAGATTGCCAGGAGAAATATCAATAACCTCAGATATGCAGATGACACCACCCTTATGGCAGAAAGTGAAGAACAACTAAAGAGCCTCTTGATGAAAGTGAAAGAGGAGAGTGAAAAAGTTGGCTTAAAGCTCAACATTCAGAAAACAAAGATCATGGCATCTGGTCCCATCACTTCATGGGAAATGGATGGGGAAACAGTGGAAACAGTGTCAGACTTTATTTTTGGGGGGTCCAAAATCACTGCAGATGGTAATTGCAGCCATGAAATTAAAAGATGCTTACTCCTTGGAAGGAAAGTTATGACCAACCTACACAACATATTAAAAAGCAGAGACATTATTTTGCCAACAATGGTCCATCTACTCAAGGCTATGGTTTTTCCAGTGGTCATGTATGGATGTGAGAGTTAGACTATGACGAAAGCTGAGCGCCGAAGAATTGATGTGTTTGAACTATGGTGTTGGAGAAGACTCTTGAGAGTCCCTTGGACTGCAAGGACATCCAACCAGTCTATCCTCAAGGAGGTCAGTCCTGGGTGTTCATTGAAAGGACTGATGTTGAAGCTGAAACTCCAATACTTTGGCCACCTGATGCAAAGAGCTGACTCATTTGAAAAGATCCTGATGCTGAGAGGGATTGGGGGCAAGAGGAGAAGGGGACGACAGAGGTTGAGATGGCTGGATGGCATCACCGACTCTATGGACATGAGTTTGGGTAAACTGCGGGAGTTGGTGATGGACAAGGAGGCCTGGCGTGCTGCAATTCATGAGGTCACAAAGAGTCAGACACAACAGAGAGACTGAACTAAACTGAACCCTATGAACTATCAGTGCTCTTCTTTACTACTAGAAATAGAATCATTAGCTCCTTTATTTCTAATCAGATCAGAGAACCAAATCTAGAAATCTCAGAATCAATTCAGAATCCTTTTTAAACTGTTTCTTTCATGCACAAAACATCAACCGTACTGACTTTCTGTTGTTCTATGAACACGACAGACATGTCCCTCCATTAATATCCCAGCTGTTCCTTATGATGAAACCACTTTATCAGATACCAGCTTGGCTAACTCCTTTACTTCTTCCATGTTCTTGTTCTAACTTCTCCTTGATGAATCTGCCCATCCCATTTAATAAGGGAATCCACCAAATCTCCCTACTTATTCTATTTTTCTTTTTCTATAACGTGTATGGATTTCTAACATATTACATATTTTGTCTTATATATTATTTCATTCTGTTGTTTTTGTTCCTTGTTTATCTGTCTCTTCAGTAGAATATAAACTGTGTGTGCATGCTAAGTCCCTTCAGTAGTGTCCAACTATGTGCCACCCTCTGGACTGCAGCCCCTCCAGGATCCTCTGGCCATGGGATTGTGCAGCCAAGAATACTGGAATGGATTGCCATGCTCTCCTCCTGGGGATCTTCCCGAACTAGGGACTGAACCCACGTCTCTTCTATCTCCTGCTTTGGCAGGCAGATTCTTTACCACTAGCGCCACCTGGGAAGACAATATAAGCTGTGATCTTTGCCTGTTTTGTATAATAATGTATCCTAAGATAGTTCTTAAATAAGTTATGTAATCAGATTTCTGCTTCTGTTAACTTAAATATAAGAAATATGAGCTCTGTACACATGACAAAGTAAACAACTAGGAAATTCATATGCAATGCACTATAATAAATATGAGTTCTGTTTGGAAACTCCAAAATCTCTCAAAACAGGTAGCCTCATTATCGGAGCAAATCGTAGGGGGTACAAGGTGAGGAGGAGGAAACTACCAAAGATCATTTTATCCAACCTCCCTACTCTTCTAAGGAAGACAATTAAGCCCAAGGAAGTTAGGTGTATTGAAGAATGTTGAAAAGTCACCTAAAGGCAAAAACTAAGATTAGAATCTAATCTTCTAATTACCAACACCACATTCTTTCTACTTTCTCAAACTGGCAAATTCACTGCTCAAACAGAATTTATAACAATCAGATAAAAGGGTGAAAGAAGAAATTTCCAACATAGATTATTTCAAAATGTAGGCCAGTTTCTAATATCAACAAATTGAAATCCTATCATCTAATATATCTGTTTCTCAAAAACAGCATAGATGACTGAGGTTTTGAATCTCTGGATATAAAACTCTAAAAGAGGAGAGAGATGCCTTAGTGAATCTAAATTTACAGTCTTATGTCGCTAAGTTATTGGCCTCTGCCTGTCCATGAGAATTTCATTTTCAGAACTGAGATGAGCTTAGTGAAAGCTACTACTGACAGAGGGAAAGAGGACATCAGCTAATGACATGAAGCAAGTAGAAGTTGTCACTCTAAGGGAGTATTTTAGTCTACTTTGCTATCCAGTAGCTTCAAAGAATCTTTTTTTTTTTTTCTATTTAAACAACCAGGGAGTTAATTTAGCTAGGAGAAATGCATCTGTGAATTGTGGTTATGCTTCTACAAACTAAATTTTACCAGTAGTGTGTAACTCCCCCACAGAATTTTATAGAATGAGAAACTGGGTCAGTGTTTTATATGACTGGCTTCTCCTAACAAAGTAACGTGATACTCCCATTTTGCTGAAACTGAAGACCAAGAAGTTATAATTTTTTAGTAAAGTTTATAATTTTCTTTCCCAGGCATTTGGCCCTTTTGGTCTTGTGATTCTTTCCCCTACTTCAATGTTATGGCTAATTGAGATATATTTCTATCTAATGAAGGGGGAATGAATTGTCCCTGGTGAAACTTTTATACATTTATAGCTAGTAATGTCCATATATTTAATTCCCACTTCACTGGTAATGAATTAGTTATTAGGTTTTCTACATGAATTGGAAACAAAAGTTCATAAAACTAATCATTTAAGGTCAAAGTTCATACGGTTTTTAAAAAATAGAATCTAGACAGACACTTTAATTCTCTGCTTTACATCAATGAAAAATATTTTTATACTCAGAAACCACTGTAAACCTATAAAATAAAATTATAATTTGAGTATCATGTGCGAGCGCTCCCACACTGAAAGTTAATTACATTAGTTTTAAATTGATTTATTAAAACTTGAAATGTTATAGTACGAAGACATGAAGAATCTTTCAAACTCTAGCATCAGACTATTCTCATTTTCAAAAAAAAAATATTGCCTCATGTATTCAATGTAGTTTGGTTAACTAAAATGGAATTATTCTTTATCCTTGTTATTGTATGAACATGTTAAGCTATCTCTTTGGGAGTAAAAAGATGACAGTTATTTTCTAAATTTTAAAAGCTAGCATCTTATTTTCCCAGCAGTATGCATTTTTTATTTGAAAAACTTGACTGCCACTCCAGGTACTTCAAACCTTATTTAAATGCAAATAGTATTCTGAAATATTTTCCTTCAACATACAATTCTCAACTGGAGATGCGAGTAGTTTAATTTTTAAAAAACTGATAAGTAATTTATTAACTGGAGATTTCTATTTAGTTCATGACCTTCCTGGAACTACCTTACTTTAAATATATTTCACACAATCTAAATTAAAATAATGAAAGGAAAGTGATGTGATGACTCACCAAACTGCCAAAAATCTGAACATGGTTTTATTCCCAGCCTTTTTGGCAAGTCTCTTCTTTATGCCAGGAGCCTCAATGGAGAAACAGTAACATTCTAGAAAGAGTAGATGCAAAAACACTGCAGAAAACGTATGACTCCTCAAGAAAGAAAAATATCTCTGTCTTTGAATCATGTATGAATTAGGCATATACGATGCTAGCATTTTCTAAAAGCTTGAAAGTTCCCCCAGCCACAGTTTCTCCTAGCATCAGCAGCAAAAAGGTCTATATTTAATATAAAACTCTACTAAATTCATGTACTGGGTTTCAAAATTATTTAAATTCTAAGTCCTTAAAAAGCAAGGTGGGAGGGGATGGAAATCTCCTCTTTTTTTTCTCTTTAAGAGAGTAAATTATTCTAAAAAAGCAAAAATAATAAAAATATGTCAGCATAACCAAATCAGCTTTCAGTTTTGTCTCTAAAATTTAAAAGTGGCTTTAGCGGTATGAAAAAATAGTACAAATTCTGACTATGTTTTCTATAGATCTCTATTTCTATAATCTGGATCTAAAAATATTAAGATGGCCCATTACAGACTAGAAACATAATACCTATTTCCATTCCAACAAGATAGTACCAAAAGTATATGTTTGAAAAAATAGAAGTCTAAAACCTGGGTCATCTGGTCAACCTTGCCTTGCAGCATTCACACAGAATGCAATTTATTCTTTAAATTGAATAACATCTCACAAGAGAATAACACTATAAAAATAAATAATACCCCTGCCCTGAAGGACCTCAATATTTCTTGTCACCAAATAAGAGAAAGTACCCAAAGAGAGAACATATACTTACAACTAGAGAGGGAAATAAATTTTAAAGTATGTATTTCTCCACAAATGAGTAGCGAGAAAAGAAATTCAACAAACTGGTTCAATGAAGAACTATCAAATTATATGATAAGCAGTAATTTTCAGGACAATAAGTCCATCATCTTCACAAGGAAGGAGACCTGTGCTCAGGATCTTTAGGAAAACAAGGAGAAGAACAAATATTTAAAGATCTCCACATTTATTTTTTAAATTAAAAAGGAAGTTTTATGGCCTACAACACAGGGGAAAAAAACAATCACTGAGTTATACACTGTTTTCCATTTCACTGAGCTTGATGATACTCTCAATAATGGTCAACTAAGGCTTTATCTTTCGATAACAGCAATAGCTAACATTTACTAAACACTTACAATAGGCTAGGTGGATGCTGTTCTAAGCAGTAAGTTTTCAGCTTATAGAAATCCTCACAAAATAACTTATTTTATAAATGAGATAATAAAGGCATATGCATGCTGCATGCTAAGTCACTTCAGTTGTGTTCAATTCTTTGCAACCCTATGGACTGTAGCCCTCCAGGCTCCTTTGTCCATGGGATTCTCAAAGCAAGAATACTGGACTGGGTTGCCACGCCCTCCTCTCCAGGGGATCTTCCCAATCCAAGGATCAAACGCGATCTTTTGTCTCCTGTGTTTGCAAGCAGGTTCTTTACTCTAGGGCCACCTTGGAAGCCCTAATAAAGGTACAGAGAATGTAAATGATTTACCCAAATCACATAGCTAGTAATGAAACCAATAACTAACTCACTTGGTCTGATACCCAGATCCAACTACTTAAAGTTCAGTATGTCTTAGGAAGCTTAACATAGTCAAAGGAGTTTGGATAGTAACAACAGAAGCATAAGACTGACTGAAACTTTTATTGTCAGTTTTACTTTTTTCTTTCATGATCTTGTATATTACTTTTTCTTCTATTATATTTCAGGCTCAGAAAATAGGTGCACTTGCAAAGACTGGAAAATATTCATTTTACTCAAGGCCATAAAGGACACTACCAAATAATCCAACAACTTCTTTCAGTCAGACCACATTTTCTGTCTGTACTTTGAGTGGTACATCTGGGTATAGATTTACCCTGAAGCTGCTAAAATTATTTGGCCAGTAGCCTGAGACCCTGGTTTATTCTTGCCAGTTTAGAACTATACCAGTCTCCACATTCTTCCAGTTCTTTGTGGGGTGCACACCAATTAGGTAAGATGTCTCAGAAGTATGAATCACTTGGACAATGTAAACTTGAAACAGACTGCCAAATACAGCAAAGATGGGTTTATTCAGGACAACAGACAATTTCAATTTTGAGTCCAAAACCATGGTGAGCCACATGAAACTCCCTGTGTAGCAAAGGAAGGAGAACACTTCCCTTGGCACAGAGAAGAAAAGGAAGTTCAGACGGCTACAGTCAACACAGAAGGAGTCCATGACTTTTCACTGGCTGAGTCCTTACCAGCAAAGAGGAGACTCTTATTCCTGTTGGGCTCTACTGCCACTGCAGGGCATAAGGATTCCCTCTTCCAGGTTCCCAATCTATTTCATTTAGATTTGTGTTTATTAATTTTTTACACTGACTATGCTTCCCATTACCTTATCATACCAACCTAATTTTCTGATTTCTCAACACAGAAGTAGGATTAAAAAAACGTGAAACTCTATAATATATAAACACTAAACCTTGCCTAACTGATTGCCCAATACCTGCTGAAATTCAAAAGATGGGCAGCTACTCAAGGCCAGCATATTTCTTTTTCTATATTAACATGTGCTGCTGAGAAATTGCATGTGTGCTTGATAAGCTGCTTCAGTCGTGTCTGATTCACTGCAACCACATGGACTGTACCCACCAGGCCCTTCTGTCCATGGGATTCTCCAGGCAAGAATACTGGAGTGGGTTGCCATTCCCTTCACAAGAGTTAACACAAATTATGAAAGTCATGAAAGGGTGTCCAGCTCCACATGTAAGTAGCTAAGAAGTTGCCATGTTGTCCTAATAACAAGGAAAACAATGAACAGACTGAAGAAAACAACTCTTTTGGATTCTTGGATTCATAAGACAGATAAGGACACAGAGGAACTACTGCCACCAAAGTAGGAGACAGGCAAATGCTGGGAGCTTACCTACTGGTGCATTCAAAACCACCTCAGGAACCACTGCTAGAGTGGGAAAACTTGAACCATAATTGACAAATTGCTGGAGGTTCGGTGCAGACAGTCTGAGAGTTAAAAACTCCAGTGGGACCAACTTACAGGTAGCCACCATGCTTTTCAGGGTTTTGCCTCCACGACCTCAACCAAGTTCTCACAGTAAATACCAGAGAAAAACAGTCCCGATGTTTCAGGAAAAAGACACCACTTTGAAATATACAAGACCTCTATGTTCTCAATAAGGCCTGGCTTCAGGAAAAAATTTTAACTGGAACCTAATCTCATGGGGTTTTATCAAAGCTTAACTGAGATACCAACAAAGGTCCACCTAGTCAAAGCTATTGTTTTTCCAGTAGTCATGTACGGATATGAGAGTTGGACTATAAAGAAAACTGATGCCAAAGAATTGATGCTTTTAAACTGTGGTGTTGGAGAAGATTCTTGAGGGTCCTGGGACTGCAAGGAGATCTAACCAGTCAATCCTAAAGGAAATCAGTACTGAATATTCATTGGAAGGACTGATGCTGAAGCTGAAACTCCAAAACTTTGGCCACCTGATGTGAAGAACTGACTCACTGGAAAAGAGCCTCATGCTGGGAAAGATAGAATGTGGGAAGAAAAGGGGATGACAGAAGATGACATGGTTGGATGGCATCACCAACTCAAAGGACATGACTTTGAGTAGGCTCAGGGAGTTGGTGATGGACAGGGAAGCCTGGCATGCTGCAGTTCATAGGGTAGCAAAGAGCTGAAGATGACTGAATAACTATCCTTGCCTTGAGAACCCTATGAACAGTATGAAAAGATAAGACACTGAAAGATGAACTCCCCAGGTCAGTAGGTGCCCAATATGCTACTGGAGATCAATGGAGAAATAACGCCAGAAAGAATGAAGACACGGAACCAAAGCAAAAACAACACCCAGTTGTGGATGTGACTGGTGATGGAAGTAAATTCCAATGCTGTAAAGAGGAGTACTGCATAGAAATCAGGAATGTTAGGTCCATGAATCAAGGCAAACTGGAAGCGGTCAAACAGGAGATGGCAAGAGTGAACATCAACATTTTAGGAATCAGTGAACTAAAATGGACTGGAATGGGTGAATTTAACTCAAATGACCATTGTATCTACCACTGTGGGCAAGAATCCCTTAGAAGAAATGGAGTAGCCATCATAGTCAACAAGAGTCCAAAATGCAGTACTTGGATGCAATCTCAAAAATGACAGAATGATCCCTGTTTCCAAGGCAAACCACTCAATATCACGATAATCCAAGTCTATGCCTTGACCAGTAATGCTGAAGAAGTTGAAGTTGAACACTTCTATGAAAACTAACAAGACCTTCTAGAACTAACACCCCAAAAAAATGTGCTTTTCAATATATGGGACTGGAATGCAAAAGTAGGAAGTTAAGAGATACCTGAAGTAACAGGAAAATTAGGCCTTGGTATGGAATGAAGCATGGCAAAAGCTAATAGAGTTTTGCCAAGAGAACACACTGGTCATAGCAAACACCCTCTTCCAACAACACAGGAGAAGACATCACCAGATGGTCAATACCAAAATCAGATCAATTATATTCTTTGCAGCCAAAGATGGAGAAGCTCTATACAGTCAGCAAAAACAAGACCGGGAGCTGACTGTGGCTCAGATCATGAACTCCTTATTGTCAAATTCAGACTTAAATTGAAGAAAGTAGGGAAAACCACTAGATCTTTCGGTTATGACTTAAATCAAATCCCTTACAATTGTACAGTGGAAGTGAGAAATAAATTTAAGGGACTAGGTTTGATAGAGTACCTGAAGAACTATGGAGAGAAGCCAAAGGCAGAGGAGAAAAGGAAAGATATACCCATTACAAAGATACACTTTGTAAAGCAGTTACAAAGAACAGCAAGGATAGATAAGAAAGACTTCCTCAGTGATCAGTGCAAAGAAAAAGAGGAAAACTACAGAATGGCAAAGACTAGAGATCTCTTCAAGAAATTAGAGATACCAAGGGAACACTCCATGCAAAGATGGGCACAATTAAGGAACTGAACTGAACTGAGCTGGAGTTCAGGAAATACTCAACTCTAAGCCAGTCTAGCCATCCTGTTTCACCTAAGATGGAAAAGAAAAAACTGAGAGACACTTGTAAAGTTCATAGTCGAGAGTCATAAACAGGCTCACTAAAAGTGATAATGTATCTTTCCCTCATTTTGTGATACTGTTTTCAACCTTTACAAATACAACAAATTTATTAGAGAGCTACCAAGAAATGGAAGAAGAGATCTTTTGTATTAGGGTGCGAGTGTGTGCACTGTGTTTGTGTCTCAGTGGGTCGGGGTAAAGTGAGGAAAAGACATCAGAATAAAGCTATATAGAAGAACATGTATTTAGCTAAGAAGGAAATAAGAAGTGATACTAAATCTAACACTCAAGTAGACAAAGCTTCAAACATCTTCACAGGAAATAAATGAATAGTGCTAATAGCTGGATCCAATTTATAAGGCACTAAACGGATATTATAGGAGGAAGGGAGATAATTAATCTTCAGCTAGAACAATGAAAGCTCAGCTGCAGTATTATCATAGTGCCACATTCCAAGACTGGAGGTGCTGTGCCTTTTAACGTATTAATCAAAGACTATCCAGAATTAGGATGTTTAATTATTTGCAAGTACACTTTGTATTTTTTATTCTCATGAAGCCACTGATCACTGTACATAAGTTTTGCTTTCTTAATATCTACTGTCCAAGGTCTCTAAAATCTTCTACTCCATTCTATTACCTTGACTCTGTCCCCTGCACACTTCACAAGTATGATTACATTTGCCCTTTAACTGTCTCCTCAACTTCAACTCCTTCTCTTATTTATTTTAGAATAGTCAAGAGGTTCTTATCACAGATACATTGATCATGCTATACTCTTATCTATAAATTTTCAATGTTTTCTTTTTACCCTAGAGATAAAGTACAAACCCCTTAGCATAGCAGTCACCACTTGCAGTGGGGAGGTCCTGTTTACATATCCAGTTGTATCTCCTAATGTCATTCTCTCATCTTTGATTTATTTCAGTCAAGCTACCAAATGTTTTTTGAAATAATCTGCAGGTACTTCCATTTACTCTTCTTTCTTAACAGAATCCCTTCCACACACCCCCTTACCTGAATTACTCTTAGAAATTACTCTTGGAAAATCTGCACTGTCTTTCAAGACCTGCTCTTTATCTGATTCCTACTGCCTACCCAGAGTCAGCCCCGTATCGGAGTACCACTTTATTAACACAGATATTGCATTATAGTCACTTTACATGATTTCTCCCTTAATTTCATACAGCCAAAGCCAAAAACTGTGTTTAGCACGTTGTAGGTACCTGGAGTAACAGGCAACTTTGGCCTTGGAGTACAGAATGAAGCAGGGCAAAGGCTAGCAGAGTTTTGCCAAGAGAACACACTGGTCATAGCAAACGCCCTCTTCCAACAACAAAAGAGAAGACTACACATGGACATCACCAAATGGTCAACATAAAATCAGACTGATCATATTCTTTGCAGCTAAAGATGGTGAAGCTCTATACAGTCAGCAAAACCAAGATTGACAGCTGATTGTGGCTCATCATGAACTCCTTATTGCCAAATTCAGACTTAAATTGAAGAAAGTAGGGAAAACCACTAGACCATTCAGGTATGACCTAAATCAAATCCCTTATGATTATACAGTGGAAGTGAGAAATAGATTTAAGGGACTAGATCTGATAGACAAGAGTGCCTGATGAATTATGGACAGAGGTTCGTGATACTGTACAGGAGACAGGGATCAAGACAATCCCCATGGAAAAGAAATGCAAAAAAGCAAAATGGCTGTCTGGGGAGGCCTTACAAATAGCTGTGATAAGAAGATAAGTGAAAAGAGAAGGAGAAAAGGAAAGATATAAGTATCTGAATGCAGAGTTCCAAAGAATAGCAAGGAGAGATAAGAAAGCCTTCCTCATTGATCAATGCGAAGAAATAGAGGAAAACAACAGAATGGGAAAGACTAGAGATCTCTCCAAGAAAATTAGAGATACCAAGGGAACATTTCATGCAAAGATGGGCTCGATAAAGGACAGAAATGGTATGGACCTAACAGAAACAGAAGATATTAAGAAGAGGTGGCAAGAATACACAGAAGAACTGTACAAAAAGGAGCTTCACAACCCAGATAATCATGATGGTGTGATCACTAACCTAGAGCCAGACATCTTGGAATGTGAAGTCAAGCGGACCCTAGAAACCTTCACTATGAACAAAGCTAGTGGAGGTGATGGAATTCCAGTTGAGCTATTTCAAATCCTGAAAGATGATGCTGTACGTAAGTGCTGCACCCAATATGCTAGCAAATTTGGAAAACTTAGCACTGGCCACAGGACTGGAAAAGATCAGTTTTCATTCCAATTCCAAAGAAAGGCAAAGCCAAAGAATGCTCAAACTAACACACAATTGCACTCATCGCACACGCTAGTAAAGTAATGCTCAAAATTCTCCAAGCCAGGCTTCAGCAATACGTGAACCGTGAACTTCCAGATATTCAAGCTGGTTTTAGAAAAGGCAGAGGAACCAGAGATCAAATTGCCAACATCCGCTGGATCATGGAAAAAGCAAGCGAGTTCCAGAAAAACATCTATTTCTGCTTTACTGACTATGCCAAAGCCTTTGACTGTGTGGACTGAAAGAGATGGGAATACCAGACCACCTGACGTGCCTCTCGAGAAAGCTACATGCGTGAGGAAGCAACAGTTAGAACTGGACATGGAACAACAGACTGGTTGCAAAGAGGAAAAGGAGTACATCAAGTCTGTATATTGTCACCTTGCTTATTTAACTTCTATGCAGAGTACTTCAAGAGAAACGCTGGACTGGAAGAATCACAAGCTTGAATCAAGATTGCCGAAAGAAATATCAATAACCTCAGATATGCAGACGACACCACCCTTATGGCAGAAAGTGAAGAGGAACTCAAAAGCCTCTTGATGAAAGTGAAAGAGGAGAGTGAAAAAGTTGGCTTAAAGCTCAACAATCAGAAAACAAAGATCATGGCATCCGGTCCCATCACTTCATGGGAAATAGATGGGGAAACAGTGGAAACATTGTCAGGCTTTGTTTTTTTGGGCTCCAAAATCACTGCAGATGGTGACTGCAGCCATGAAATTAAAAGATGCTTACTCCTTGGAAGGAAAGTTATGACCAACCTTGATACCATATTAAAAAGCAGATATATTACTTTGCCAACAAAGGTCCGTCTAGTCAAGGCCATGGTTTTTCCAGTGGTCATGTATGGATGTGAGAGTTAGAACTGTGACGAAAGCTGAGCACCAAAGAATTGATGCTTTTGAACTGTGGTGTTGCAGAAGACTCTTGAGAGTCCCTTGGACTGCGAGGAGATCCAACCAATCCATCCTAAAGGAGATCAGTCCTGGGTGTTCAATGGAAGGACTGATGCTAAAGCTGAAACTCTAACACTTTGGCCACCTGATGCAAAGGGTTGACTCATTAGAAAAGACCCTGATGCTGGGAGGGATTGGGGTCCGGAGGAGAAGGGGACTACAGAGGATGAGATGGCTGGATGGCATCACCAACTTGTTTGAGTTTGAGTGAACTCCGGGAGTTGGTGATGGACAGGGAGGCCCGCTGAGCAGTGATTCATGGGGTTGCAAAGAGTCGGACATGACTGAGCGACTGAACTGTACTGAACTGAGGTACTCAATAAACACATGAAACATGAATTAATGAATTCTACCTTATCAGTAGATCAGCATGCCCCAATCACTGGTAAGCTGAGCTGTCAATGTCCTTTCACTTTTGTAAACACCTGCCCACCTCTAGCAGGCTTCACCATTTTCTTATTATTCTTCCCATAATAAACCCTGTACTAATCTGTATCTTGTGTCCATATGTGTGTTAGTCGCTCTTTGTATCCAGCTCTTTCCAACCCCATGGACTGTAGCCCACCAGGCTCCTCTGTCCATGGAATTCTCCAGGCAGGAATAGTTAAATGGGTCACCATTTCCTTCTCCAGGAGATCTTCCCAATCCAGGGATCAAACCTGGATGTCTTGCATTGCAGGCAGATTCTTTACCATCTAAGCTACTAGAGATGCCCAATCCATATTTTAAATGAATAAAGGTAAATGGAATAATATTTTGGTCAGAACATAAAGAAGATCGTTACTTCTAAAAAACACTTATTAGAAAACAATTCTCCAGGAATCTTTAGCATTTCTGCACAATTTGCAAACAAAGGTACTTACTGCCCTTTTGTTCCAAACCACCTTTTCAAGTATGTTTTCATAGAAAACAGCCTTGGATGACACACTACCTCCTTTCAAAGAAGAATGCAGGTTTGTTAACTGTCCCATACAAAAAGTTAATGACTTCCTCCAAGGAAGAGATTGGTTAGATGTGTCTGCAGCTCGATATAAACCAGTTTAGGTTTCCTAAGCTCAGTATTTCTCAGCTGTGGCATAAATCGAACCTGTGGGCCTTGGTTGGGTGGGAAGCAAAAGACATCATTGCAAACATGAAGTTTGTGCTTTCTGTTGTGCTATAAGTGATAAAGTCCTTATTTTCTGACTTGGGTTCTTATGTCCTCCTTCAGCTTCCATGAAAGTATGCAAGCCTAGCATTAATTTGCAAGTACATTTCACCAGGAAGGATGAGAAGCTAACAGAGCCATGACTTCCTGGAAGAAAAAGAAGGTGACACACACAGATGGAGAGATGTATCATGTTCTTGGATTGAAAGAATCAATATTGTGAAAATGAGTATACTACACAAAGCAATCTACAGATTCAGTGCAATCCGTGTCAAATTACCAATGGCATTTTTCATAGGAACAGAACAAAAATTTTTACCATTTGTATGAAGACACAAAAGACCCTGAATAGTCAAAGCCATCTAGAAAAAGTAAAACAGAGTTGGAACATCAACCTTTCTGACTTCAGACTATACTACAAAGCTACATTAATCAAGACATTATGGTCCTGGCACAAAAACAGAATATAGACAAACGGAACAAGATAGAAAGCCCAGAGATAAACCTATGCACCTATGGGCACCTTATCCTTGACAAACAAGGCAAGAATATATAATGGAGAACAGATAACCTCTTCAATAAGTGGTACTGGGAAAACTGGACAGCTATGTATACAATAATGAAATTAGAACACTTAATAACAATACACACAGAAATAAATTCAAAACAGATCAAAGACCTAAATGTAAGGTCAGAAACTATAAAACTCTTAGAGGAAAACATAGGCAGAACACTCTTTGACATAAACTACAGCAAGATCTGCCTTCTTTGACCCACTTCCTAAAGTAATGGAAATAAGAACAAAAATAAACAAATGGGGCCTAATTAAACTTAAAAGCTTCTGTACAGCAAAGGAAACTATACACACAATGAAAAGAAAACCCTCAGAATGGGAGAAAATAATTTCAAATGAAGCAACTGATAAGGATTAATCTCCAAAATATACAAGCAGGTCAAACAGCTCAATATCAGAAAAACAACCCAACCAAAAAATGGGCAAAAGACCTCAAAAGACACTTCTCCAAAGAAGACATACAGATGGCCAATAAACACATGACAAGATGCACAATGTTACCCATTATTAGAGAAATGCAAATCAAAACTAAAATGAGGTATCACCTCACACAGGTCTGAATGGCCATCATCAAAAAATCTACAGACAATAAATGCTGGAAAGGATGTGGGAAAGAGGGAATGCTCTTACACTGCTGGTGGGAATGTAAATTGATATAGTCACTATGGAATCTACAGTATGGAGATTCTTTAAAAAAAAAAAGAAAAAAGAAAAAAAAAAACTAGGACTAAAGCTGCCATATGCCCCAGCAATCCCACTGCTGGGCACATACTCTGAAAAAACTGTAACTCAAAAAGACACATGTTCCCCACTGTTCACTGCAACACTGTTTACAATAGCCAAGTCATGGAAGCAACCAAGATGTCCCTTGGCAGATAAATGGATCAAAAATCTGTGGTACGTATATACAATGGAATGTTACTCAGCCATGAAAAGGAGCAAATGTAGGTTGGTTGAACCAAGGTGGATTAACCTAGAACCTGTCAGACACAGTGAAGTGCTGCTGCTGTTCAGTCCCTCAGTTGTGCCCGACTCTTTGGGACCCCATGGACTGCAGCAGCACCCAGGCTTCCCTGTCCTTCACCATCTCCTGGAACTTGCTCAAACTCACGTCCATTGAATTGGCGATGATATCCAACCATCTTGTCCTCTGTCGTCCCCTTCTCCACCTGTCTTCAATCTTTCCCAGCATCAGGGTCTTTTCTAAGGAGTTGGCTCTTCATATCAGGTAGCCAAAGTACAGGAGCCTCAGCCTCAGCATCAGTCCCTCCAATGAATATTCAGGATTGATTTCCTTTAGGATTGACTGATTTGATTTCCTTGTTGTCCAAGGGATTCTCAAGAGTCTTCTCCAACACCACAGTTCAGAAGCATCAATTCTTTGGAGCTCAGCCTTCTTTATGGTCCAACTCTCACATCCATACATAACTATTGGAAAAACCATAGCTTTGACTATAAGGACCTTTGTCAGCAAAGTAATATCTCTGCTTTTTAATACTCTGTCTAGGTTTATCATGGCTTTTCTTCCAAGGAGCAAGTATCTTTTAATTTCATGGCTGCAGTCACCATCTGCCATGATTTTTAATCACAGAAGAAGTATTAATAAGTCAGAAAGGGAAAAACAAATATCACATATTAACACATATATATGAAATCTAGAAAAATGGTGCTGATGACCCTATTTGCAGGGCAGGAATAGAGACACAGGCATAGAGAACAGACTTATGGATACAGCAGGGGAAGGAGAGGGTGGGACGAATTGAGAGAATAGCATTGAAACATACATATTACCATATGTAAAACATATCTAGTGGGAAGTTGCTGTATAACACAGGGAGCTCAACTTGGTGCTCTGTGACAACCGAGGTGATGGGATGGTATAGGGAATGGGAGGGAGACTCAAAAAGGAGGGGCGTATGTACACCTTATGGCTGATTCAGATTGTTACACAGTAGAAACTAATAACACAACACTGTAAAGCAATTATCCTCCATTTAAAAAAAAAAAAGAAAAGAAAAGAACAAAGTCTCATAGGCCTGTTTAGAAATATGAAGACTCCCTGGGATGCAGAGAGCCAAGAAGGTTAGGGGGAGGGAGGAAGTGTCTCTTTAATGTCATACCTAATAATGAATATTTAAAGTAAACGAAGAAAGGCAGGATTGATTCAAGCTGTTTCAATAGTGATATGACTGTCAGTCACTCTCCTCCAGGCAAGAGGAGGTAAAGATTTTATCATAACAAGAGGGCAGAAAGCATCACAATTCTGGCCAAAAGTCAACATGGCTGTAGCTCTGAGTCAAGAGTCCCTCAACCTGAAACAAACAGTGTCAGTAATGATGAGCTTACTACCTGAAACAAGTATTGGGGAGGTACAAAACAGTAAAAATCTTTTTGGATAAGCCATGCGCATTTCCAGGACCACTTGAAACTAAGAGTAGATGTGCCATGCTTATTGGTGTGGGGTCATTCTCTCCCTCCATGCACTCTATCCTTCTATCTTTGCCTCCTTCTGCCTTAATCTCAGTTGCTTTTCAGCAAAGATGATTAGGGGTGGGCAGAGGCTGTCCCTTCTTCATCATGTAAAACCATAAGCACCTATACAAGTACACTGGGAACCTTCAGGGACAGAAATTATTCAAACTGTTATGACTATTGGATACACACAACTTACCATCCTATTCAGTCCTGCAGAACAAGAAGATCACCAAATTCAACTGTTCCTACCTGCACAGGGTTTACAGTGAAAGGCTTCCCTGGTGGGTCAGATGTTAAAGAATCTGCCTGCAATGTGAGAGACCCAGGTTTGATTCCTGGGTCAGGAAAATCCCCTGGAGAAGGAACTGGCAACCCACTCCAGTATTCTTGCCTGGAGAATCCCATGGACAGTGGAGCTTGGAGGACCATGGGGTTGCAGAGTCAGACACAACTGAGTGACTAGATGACATGATGTGACTCAGAGTGAGAGGGGAAATCTAATGTGACTTTGTAGGTGGATCTTTTGGGACCAATTCAATGTACTGTTGATGCCTCAACAAGTGAATATTCAGTAGGATTGATCTGTTAAGGCTTGTACTTCACCATTCTGTAAGTGCCATACAGAGCTTCCCTCAATGAGGGAAGAGCCAAATGTAAAGAAATGTTAGTGGGACAAACCTCTCTGAAACTTTACCAGTGGATAGGTCAGGAATTAGCATACATGGCTCTACTCTCTAATGGCCAAAACTTACTGTATTGATGATGTCCTATTGGTCGACAAATCAGAAGTCCCAGTCTCAATGACCTTTAATATAGTATTATCATGCCTTTTCAGTAGGAGTGATTAATAAATTCTGAGAAAAACATGTACCTGCATGCAAAGTAGTTTCTTGGAACTATTTAGGTAGACTCAAAATACTCAGTGCCGTCAAAAATGAAAGGAAAACTACAGTTTCTCTGTAAACCCCACGACCAAAAAGGAATCCCACATGTTTACAGCAGTTATCCACAAGTCAACATCTTGCTTTCACTTCTACCACCAATGGCAAAGTTAGGAAGCACAATCCACAAGACTACAATCACTTGACACCAACTGTAGGCTCAGTGCCCCCAAGACTAGAAAATCCAGCCAAGTGGCTACCCCAGAAGTACTCTCAATATATGCCTCCTGGCTGGTGTAAGTTCTATTTGAGGGGCACCATTAACTACAATCAACACTTTCTTTCCAGAGGCACCTTCAGGATGCTATTTTTATGAGGAAGCCAGTCATTAACATGGCTCGCTTCAAAAAACAGGTTGCTGACACCTCAGTGATGATCATAAGGAACTTCAGTATTTAAGGAAACACTACCTCAGGCCTGGAAGATATTCAGGTCAGCCTGCACTCACTGACCAGGGTGGAATGAACGTGAGACTTGGCCTAGATTTCTCCCTTGCAGAATAGAGACTGGGCAATTTCTAATATATTTTTCTGCACCTGGCTTAATTAATTCCCCAAGCCAAGTGGAAAGGTCATTACAGAAACTTAAGGAGAAACCATCTGGCTTTCTAAGGGACACCCTAATGGTTCATGGAGGCATGGCATGTTGAGGTAAATAGTGCATGTTAGCCCCATCTTTCTGACTCGAATCTTGGGACTATTCTTAATTAAATGCTGTGTGAGGCAAATCAGATAGATACGGTCCCAGTTTCTATCAGTTAGATTAACTAGAGTGATGTCCTCTTGGAAATACATGTCATAGCGAAGTTGATACAGAAACAAAAGATTGCAATAAATTGGAGACTATTCCCCATGGATATCTCATGTCCGCAAATTTTGTGAGCAAGAACACTAACTACCAGTGACTACATTTTCTTCTGAATTCTTTTCATGGACGTCTGCATTGCAAACAGCCTTGTCAGAGATAATGTGTCTTCCTCCAAGTTACAGTAAACAAACCCTCTAGAATAATAAAGATAATTTCTCCTACAGGGCAATGATTGGACAGATTTGCCTGCAGCTTGTTATAAAATACTGGGGTTCATTAAGCATGGAGTTCCTCAGCTATGACTCAAACCTACTACAAGCACAGCATCCACTCACGCCCTTCTGTATCTCCCTACCATGAGACCTGGGGGACAAGGGCACTGATCACCCATGAAATTCATGCGGCTTGCTCTGATGGGAATAACAAGTCCTTTGTCTCTGATACAGAAGTCTCATGCTTTCTGCCAGAATTCATAAAACTGTAACAGGCTAACTGTTTAGCTTTCAAGTAGAGTAAAACCTTTCTCAGACTCTACAATTCTTGAGAGTGGTCAGCATTTTCAAAGCAAATCTGTGTAGGCAGCATGAGAGATGGGGTGAGAGTTTGAGTCAAGAATGAGAAAAAATTGCATGTCATTTCCACTGCTGTTCATTGTTAATTTGTGCATTTTTTCCTCATTGGTAAATTTCCCCTCTCAATTAAGGAGAGACATATACAAGAACATAGTTACCACTATTCAGCCTCCAACTGAAAAAAAAATACATATTTTCTTTACTTAATTTTTGACAGGGAGGCCTTCATTCCATAGACACAACTTAAGAAATTAAGCATTTTTCAATCAAAATATTAAGATACTAAATAACAGAATAGAAACTGTTTAGAAACATACTTTCTAGAATTTATCATTAAAGTGGGTTATAATTCTTGGCCTACTGCTTTGCCAGCTGAGTATCTACAATGAACCATTCATACAATTCCAGAAATACTAGAAAAGGAAATAATATAAGCAGCATCCAGTCCCATGGCAGTTATACTGAACCTCATGAGTACTGTAGATTTTTGCATTATATACAAACATGTTACCATTTAAATTGTTCGCTCTATATATATGCCTGCTTTGAGGGTATGAATACACCAATATATAATAAGAATAATTATACTGATATGTTTTAAAATCATCCATGAAATTATTTACAAAACTTTTATAAATTGGATCTTTTCTCTAATTGTTGCCAGTTGAAAATATACTTCATCCTTTCTGGAATGGATAGCAGGAATATATACTCTGGGACATCTGAGTATGAAGGCCCAAAGGGGACACAGGCCTTGGGAACAGCTGTTCTGGGGGTCTGACTTCTTGTAAATATTAAATCTAACTTATCCCAATTACAGCCAGCACATATGGATGTAATACTAGTAGGGGCATCTCATTTAAAAACATCAATATAGTTAATATATTTGGGTTCATTTAAAGTTTATAGTCAGAACAACATAAGGACAAGGATTCAAACTTTTAATGTCTATGAGCTGGCAAACATCCAAGTAAGAAAATTCAGTTGGTTGCTGCTTGTGTCTCAGATGAGTTTTACAATTGATTCTTACTGTTACACAATAGAACCAGAAATATTCCCCAAATAATGTATAAAGAACATTTTAAAACATAGAAATATCACTATATATTCTTATGAAAATGTTTCATTATTTCAATTAAATCAGTATTATAAAATTATCTCACTA
>SJYQ01003092.1:435449-462618 GCA_006410935.1 Redunca redunca
GGGGGGAGGGGCAGGGAACGGGAATATGGGAAGAATAATGCAGTGTATGCTTTTTTAAAAAAAACTTTGACTTGCTAGCTCAAGCAAAGTCTGAATGGATCAGTGGGGACCAAAAATCTCTGTTCTTTTTCTGAAACCTTGACCACTGTTCACATGAACTATATCATATTTCTACTTTAGGAAACAATGAAGGAAACAATACCAGAATAAAATAATAAAAATGGAAAGGTGAATGCAGAAATATAGCATGGCTAAGTGGAAATCTGCTGAACACACGGAGTTCAAATCTGGTGGCTCTGTGACAACCTAGAGGGGTGGGATAGGGTGGGAGGCAGGAAGGAGGTTCTAGAGGGAGGCGACACATGTATACCTATGGCTGATTCACGTTGACATATGGCAGAAACAAACATAATAATGTAAAGCAATTATCCTCCAATTAAAAATAAATTTTTAAGAATAAAGTAAATCAAGGCTAAACAAAAAATAAAGGTAAATTTAAAAATAAAGACAGCATGGCTAAATTATAGTTTTAGCTAATCAAAAACTATTTTCTTGATATTTGTTGTTGTTCAGTTGATCAGTTGTCTCCAACTCTTTGTGACCCCAGGGACTGCAGCATGCCAGGCTTCCCTGTCCTTCATCATCTCCTGGAGCTTGCTCAAACTCATGTCCATTGAGTCAGTGATGCCATCCAACCATCTAGTGCTCTGTCGTCCCCTTCTCCTGTCTTCAATCTTTCCCAGCATCAGGGTTTTTCTAAGGAGTCAGCCCTTCCCATCAGGTGGCCAAGTATTGAAGTTGCAGCTTCAGCATCAGTCCTTCCAATGAATATTCAGGACTGACTTCCTTCAGGATGGACTGGTTTGATCTCCTGCTTGCAGTCCAAGGGATTTTCAAGTGTCTTTTCCAACACCACAGTTCAAAAGCATCAATTTTCTGCGCTCAGCCTTCTTTAGGGTCCAACTCTCACATCCATACATGACCACTGGAAAAACCATAGCTTCAAATATATGGATGTTTGTCAGCAAGGTAATGTCTCTGCTTTTTAATATGCCATCTAGGTTGGTCACAGCTTTCCTTCCAAGGAGCAAGTGTCTTTTAATCTCATGGCTGCAGTCACCAACTGCAGTGATTTGAGAGCCCAAGAATTTTACATTTTCTTGATATAGCATACTTATTTTATCATTTTATTTAAAACGTATTACAATAATAAATATATCAGTTACAGAAACAAAACTGATTATTCATATCAAAAGCTGATAGTAATAAACATGAAAATACTTCAAGTTCCTTAAAATTAAGCTTGTATAATACAGTTGTTGGAGAAGGCAATGGCAACCCACTCCAGTACTCTTGCCTGGAAAATCCAATGGAAGAAGGTGCCTGGTAGGCTGCAGTCCATGGGGTCGCTAAGAGTCAGACACAACTGAGCAACGTAGCAGCAGCAACAGCAGCAATACAGTTGGTTTATCTTTATCAAACTGACATTAGGAAATGAGATATAAACTCTCCTTGTAATCCGGATTACAGGACAGAAATAAGAGAGTTGACTCTGGAAACACACAGGACAGAACGCAAACCACTACAACTCCCTTTTCCACTTAAAAATGGCAGTTAGTTAAGAACAGGAAACACTAGTAGAGACTGAAGATATTTCAGTAATTAGCCTTTATATTATGAAATATAAATTCCTGTTTGTTCATGATAGACATCGGAAGGTTGATTTCCCTGAGTACAGAACAATTACAGAATCACTTTAAACAAGGAGAACTTTTCATTTATCTCCCCAATAGCCCAAGAGACAAGACATAAGAGATGGATTCAAGTTCTCTAGAGGGAAAGAAATAGAAACCAGATCAACCTGCAATGGAAGAGAGTCTCAGATGTGAAGGTGCAAGTAAAAAATTCTGTCACAATGCACTGGCAATGAATGGTTATGTAAGTAATGTCTGATGTTCAACTTTTAAATCATTTTATTTTCAGATTTGCAGTTAGCCCCCAGCATGCCTATGTATTTAAAATCTCCTACATAGGAAAAAAAAAAAGTGTTAGGTGTGCACCAAAGAATGAAGACATACAGAAAGGATGAAGAGACTGCTCAACATGATAAAGCAGAAAGACAAGGGCAGGAACACAGAAGGCAGAGGATGTCAACACAGTCTCTTTTTTCCACACTGGAAACTCCTGGAAATCACATTAATGCACTGCAATTTCCATAGTTAGCTCCAATGGAAGTTTAAGTTTTGTTTTGTTGCCAATATTGAAAAATAATACTAAATATTAAGACAGTGTTGGAATGCTGGAAAATAGTCCATTACATATATAATTTAATTTACATGCAAATATTATTTATGCAATGCTCAAAGTATTATGGTATTTAATAAGCTAGTAACATAAGCTCTTTCCTGTTGCTAATTTACTTCCTTTGTGTATCCTAGGAGGGGCAGGGAGTCACTGTATGAAAAAGGGTGAACAATCTCTGGCCCATCAGTAGACAGCAAGACAGCCTGTTACCACCTCTTTGATGCCATTTCCTTGAGGTCAAGGAGTTTTGTTCTTCCATACCATATCCCCAGCACCTTGTAAATATTTGATGAATGAAAGTCTGTACTTCTCTCTGGCTCATTATTTAAAACAATAAATCCTGGAATTTATTCTAAAATGGGGACTCTTCATGTTGGATTTTTAAGGTAGTTTCAGTTCTGGAAAGCAATTATATGCATCCAAGTGAAGTCGTTTCAATTGTGTCTGACTCTTTGCGACCCAATGGACCGTAGCCCATAGGATCCTTACTAGAGTGGGCTGCCATGCCCTTCTCCAGGGATCTTCTGGACCCAAGGATCGAACCCACATCTCTTACGTCTCCTGCACTGGTAGGTAGGCTCTTCACCACTAGTGTCACTTGGGAAGCCAAGCAATTGTACAGAAAAGCAATTTTAACTTCTTTTAATTGCTTATATCTGAAACTGTAAATTTTTCCCCTATAAATCATTCTCCAGAGTAATGTCATTTTAAGCATTAACTGTATCTAATGAAAGTGGAATTGTTATTGTTTGGGAATTTTAAGAATAATTTTGATGTAATGATTATTTAACTGTCAACACCTCATTATTTTTCACATTGCATACACAATTCTCCAAATGCCACAGATCTGAACACTTGTCTGAAAGACAAAATTGCTTCGAAAAATGTTAAAAATATATTTCTTTCCTGTCTAATCAAACAGCCTCGATATACACATCAATCTGTACAGTGATGTCTACTCACTCATGCCTACTTGCACCTTTAAAGTCTGAGAAAAAGATTTTTAAGAAAATATACATAATCTTCAGTGGTAGCACAGCTCCATGATGGGGTTACATTTCATGTTACAAAAAATCTGAAACAAATAAAACGACATGGTTTGTGAGCTGTAGCAGGATGGATGTCTGCTTTTTCCCTATGGTCCAACTGTTTAACAAATTTTACTTTTCTGGCCATTGTCTTTTGATTCAATGCTGCTAGCTAGCATTGCATCCTACCCCCTCAAAGACTGTCTCTACTGTTAAGCATCCACTGTTTTTCTATTTTCTCTACTTTCACTTCCTATTGTATGTCAGCTTCTCTGGTGACTTTAACAGCCTACCATTGCACCCTTTACTCATTAAATTTTTATAATTAGAACTCTATTATAAAAAGGAAAGAAGAAAAAAGTAAAGAAAAAAATGTTCATCCTAGGAAGATGTAAACAAAGAACAAATTTTAAGGAAACTGGTATAAATTGTCCTTGGTAAATTTTGGAGTTTTCCTTCCTCACCCTGGGCTTACTCTGTTTTTTAAAAAAACTAAAACTGTGTCTTATTCAGTTATTATAGCAATCCTATGAAATATTATTACTATCTCCATGTTACAGAGAGAAAAATGAAGCTCCAAGAGGCCAAATTATTTGCACAAAATCTCACCAATACTAAGCTGAGCTACTGTTTAATTGCAATTATTTGACACAAAGTCCAATGTTCCTTCTATTATGACATATGCACACAAGCACTAACGAAATACAAAGGAAAAACAGACTACTCTTCAAGTTAAGTCCAACAATTTCCACTGACTAGCATGTTTTTGAAAACTTGTATTAATGTAAAATACATGGGGAAAAGCTCACAGTATATATAGCACACTGAAATTATGAATTCTGCATATACATCCGTGTAGTTACTGATATAATACTAAACATCTTTAGTATCCAAAATGGTCCCTCATCCTCCCTCACAGTCAATACCCTTCCCAAAACTAACCTAACTTCTATCAAAAAAGCTATGCTTTCACTATTCATGAATTTCATAAATATGGGATTATATAATATGTTCCCTTTTGTGTCTGGTTCATTTTGTTCCACCTTATACCCCTGAGATTCATCCATATAGCTCCATCTGTAGAAATGTATCCGCATACTTATTCTAGTTTGTTTTTTCCATGGATGTACTCTATGCATGAATATGCCCTCAATATATTTATCTATGATAGAGATTCTATTCATTTCAGTTTGAAGCTGTTATGGACAGGGATTTAATAAACATTCTTTTGGATTTATTATGATGATCATAAGCACTCCTTTTTCACGGGGATGTTCCCATACAGGGATGTGCTTAGCTGTAGGTGAGACTCGTGTCTTTATAACCTAAAAGCAATTCTCTGTTCAGCCCAAATTACTACACTCTCTTAAAAGCATGTGCCTTGCTTCCCACTGCAGGAAAACTTCAAGTCAAGTAGGAAAGGCCTTGCTGCACTTTTTGCTGCCTGATTTTCCAGCTTGATCTACTGTCACTAGTGACATTGCACTTTACTCACTGGAGACATAGAACTTCTTGAAATTGCCCATGCTGTTACCACACTCACACTCTGGCTAACACTGAACCTTCTGCTTAGAGAGGTTTCCTTTTTTCTCCAAGTTTTTTTCCCCCTCAATATTCACTTTGTTACATCCTATTCATCTCTGAAGCTTCCCTGATGGCTCAGATGGCAAAGAGTCTGCCTGCAGTGTGGGAGACCTGGGTTCGATCCCTAGGTTGGGAAGATCCCCTGGAGAAGGCAGTGGCAACCCATTCCAGTTTGCTTGCCTGGAAAATCCCATGGATGGAGGAGCCTGGTGGGCTACAGCCTATGGGGTTGCAAAGAGTCAGACATAACTGAGCAACTAAACACATATTCATCTCTTAAGATGCGTTTAGGTTTCTGAATCCTCTTCCAGACTGTGAGCTCTTCAGATCATTCTTCCATTATTTTTTTTATTTTATTGAAGTGTAGTTAACTTACAATGTTGTGTTTAATTTCTGCTGTACAGCAAAGTGACTCAGTTACACATACATATATATATTCTTTTTATATCCTTTTTCATTATGGTTTATCAAAGCATGTGGAATATACTTCCTTGTGCTATAAGGTTCAGTTCAGTCGCTCAGTCGTGTCCGACTCTTTGCAACCCCATGAATCGCAGCAGGCCAGGCCTCCCTGTCCATCACCAACTCCCAGAGTTCACTCAGACTCACGTCCATCAAGTCCGTGATGCCATCCAGCCATCTCATCCCCGGTCGTCCCCTTCTCCTCCTGCCCCCAATCCCTCCCAGCATCAGAGTCTTTTCCAATGAGTCAACTCTTCGCATCAGGTGTCCGAAGTCCTGGAGCTTCAGCTTTAGCGTCATTCCTTCCAAAGAAATCCCAGGGCTGATCTCCTTCAGAATGGACTGGTTGGATCTCCTTGCAGTCCAAAGGACTCTCAAGAGTCTTCTCTAACGCCACAGTTCAAACGCATCAATTCTTCGGCGCTCAGCCTTCTTCACAGTCCAACTCTCACATCCATACATGACCACAGGAAAAACCATAGCCTTGACTAGATGGACTTTAGTCGGCAAGGTAATGTCTCTGCTTTTGAATATATGATCTAGGTTGGTCATAACTTTTCTTCCAAGAAGCAAGTGTCTTTTAATTTCATGGCTGCAGTAACTATCTGCAGTGATTTTGGAGCCCCCAAAAATGAAGTCTGACACTGTTTCTATCGTTTCTCCATCTATTTCCCATGAAGTGATGGGACCGGATGCTATGATCTTTGTTTTCTGAACGTCGAGCTTTAAGCCAACTTTTTCGCTCTCCTCTTTCACTTTCATCAAGAGGCTTTTTAGCTCCTCTTCACTTTCTGCCATAAGGGTGGTTTCATCTGCATACCTGAGGTTATTGATATTTCTCCCGGCAATCTTGATTCCAGCTTGTGTTTCTTCCAGTCCAGCGTTTCTCATGATGTACTCTGCATAGAAGTTAAATAAGCAGGGTGACAATATACAGCCTTGATGAACTCCTTTTCCTATTTGGAACCAGTCTGTTGTTCCATGTCCAGTTCTAACTGTTGCTTCTTGACCTGCATACAGATTTCTCAAGAGGCAGGTCAGGTGGTCTGGTATTCCCATCTCTTTCAAAATTTTCCACAGTTTATTGTGATCCAAACAGTCAAAGGCTTTGGCATAGTCAATAAAGCAGACATAGATGTTTTTCTGGAACTCTCTTGCTTTTTCGATGATCCAGCGGATGTTGGCAATTTGATCTCTGGTTCCTCTGCCTTTTCTAAAACNATTCTTGCCACCTCTTCTTAATATCTTCTGCTTCTGTTAGGTCCATACATTTCTGTCCTTTATCAAGCCCATCTTTGCATGAAATGTTCCCTTGGTATCTCTCATTTTCTTAAAAAGATCTCTAGTCTTTCCCATTCTGTTCTTTTCCTCTATTTCTTTGCATTGATTGCTGAAGAATGCTTTCTTATCTCTTCTTGCTATTCTTTGGAACTCTGCATTCAGATGCTTATATCTTTCCTTTTCTCCGTCTCTTTTCGCCTCTCTTCTTTTCACAGCTATTTGTAAGGCCTCCCCAGACAGCCATTTTGCCTTTTTGCATTTCTTTTCCATGGGGATTGTCTTGATCCCTGTCTCCTGTACAATGTCAGGAACCTCATTCCATAGTTCATCAGGCATTCTATCAGTTCTAGACCCTTAAATCTATTTCTCACTTCCACTGTATAATCATAAGGGATTTGATTTAGGTCATACCTGAATGGTCTAGTGGTTTTCCCTACTTTCTTCAACCTGCTATAAGGTAGGTTATTGTTATTTATCCATCCTATATATAATAGGTTGCATCTGCTAGGCCCAAACTCCCCATCCTTCTTTTCCCCAGCACCTCCACTTTGGCAACCACAAGCCTGCTCTCAATATCTGTAAGTCCATTTTTGTTTCATAGGTAAGTTTTGTGTCATGTTTTAGATTTCACATTTAAGTGATATCATATAGTATTTGCCTTTTTGTCTCTGACTTACTTCACTTAGTATGATAATCTCTAGTTCCATCCATGTTGCTGCAAAAGGCATTTCATTCTTTTAAATGACTAATATTATATATATATTTCATATAGATACACATATACGTATATATTCACAGCACATCTTCTTTATCCATTCGTCTATCATTGGCCTATATGTTGTTTCCAAGTCTTGGCTATTGTAGATAGTGTCGCTATGCCCAGTGTGGGACATGTATCGTTTCAAATTATAGTTTTGCCATGCTATACATCCAGGAGAGGGACTGCTGGATTATACTGAGTTCCATACTGTTTTCCACAGTGGCTGCACCAATTTACATTCCGAACAACAGCTGTAAAGGGTTCTCTTTCTCCACACTCTTCCCAGAATTAATTACTTATCAACTTTTAAATGATGTCCATTCTGACTGGTATCAGAACTACAGCTAACTCATTTGATTTTCGTTTTCATTTTTCTAATAACCAGTGATGATGAGCATCTTTTCATGTGTCTACTAGCCATCTATATGTCTTCCTTGAAGAAATGTCTATTTAGGTCTTCTGCTCATTATTCGATTGCTTTTATTTTTGTTATTGAACTGTAGGGGCTGTTTTTATATTAGGCACTGCTGCTGCTGCTGCTGCTCTGCTGCTGCTGCCAAGTCGCTTCAGTCATGTCCGACTCAGGTGCAACCCCAAGACGGCAGCCCACCAGGCTCCTCTGTCCTTGGAATTCTCCAGGCAAGAACACTGAAGTGGGTTGCCATTTCCTTCTCCAATGCATGAAAGTGAAAAGTGAAAGTGAAGTCACTCAGTCGTGTCCAACTCTTCGTGACCCTACCAGGCTCCTCCATCTATGGCATTTTCCAGGAGAGAGTACCGGAGTGGGGTGCCACTGCCTTCTCCATATTAAGCACTGTGGTCATTTGCAAATATCTTCCCCCAATCTGTAGGATGTGTTTTTGTTTTGTTTATGATTTCCTTTGTTGTACAAAAGCCTGTAAGTTTGATTAGGTTCCATTTGTTTACTTTTGCTTTTATTTCTACTGCCTTGAGAGACTGACCTAGGAAAACACTGGTACAATTTATGTCAAAGAATGTTTCTCCTACGTTCTCTTCTAGGAGTTTTATGGTGTCTTGTCTTATATTTGTTAAGTCTTTAAGTAACTTTTGAGTTTATTTCTGTCTATGGTGGTGTGAGAGTGTATTCTAGTTTCACTGATTTACATGCATCTGTCCAACTTTCCCAACACCACCTGCTGAAGACTTTGTCTTTTCCCCACTGTGTATTCTTGCCTCCTTCGTTGAAGATTAATTGTCATAGGTGTGTGGGTTTATTTCTGGGCTCTCTATTCTGTTCCCATGATCCATGTGTCTGTTTCTGTGCCAATACTACAGTGTTTTTATTACTGTAGCTTTGTAATATTGTCTAAAGTTTGGGACAGTTATGCCTCCAGCTTTGTTCTTTTTCCTAAGGACTGTTTTTATGGTTCCATGTAAATTTTAGGATTATTTGTTCTAGTTCTGCGAAAAATGTCATGGAAATTTTGATAGGTATTGCATTAAATCGGTCTATTGCTTTGGGCAATATGACCTTTTTAACAATATTAATTCTTTCAGTCTAAGAGTATGGAGTGTCGTTCTTCGTCTTTGAATCATCTTCAACTTCCTTTATTAATGTTTTGCAGTTCTCAGCATGTGTTTCACTTCCTTGGTAAAGGTTATTCCTAAGCATTTATTTTTTATTTTGTATGTGATTTTAAAAGATATTGTTTACATTCCCTTTCTGATATTTCATTGCTACTATAAAGAAACACAACCCATCTCTGTATCTCTGTATGTTAATTTCATATCCTGCTACCTTGCTGAATTCACTTATCAGTTCTAATAGTTTTTGTGTTAAATCCTTAGAATTTTCTTTGTCCCATTCATATTTATGTTCCTGATTTCCAGCATCATATCTNTATCTGACCCATTCTTATATAAATGAACAATGAACTTAGGAAGCATTCAGAATCAAAGAATTAGATGCAAAGATATCTTGCCTAAAATTACAAATCTGCTGTACAAGCTCCGTCCCCCAGTTCTGTGCTGCTGCTGCTAAGTCACTTCAGTCATGTCTGACTCTGTGCAATCCCACAGACGACAGCCCACCAGGCTCCCCTGTCCCTGGGATTTTCCAGGCAAGAACACTGGAATGGGTTGCCATTTCCTTCTCCAATGCATGAAAGTGAAAAGTGAAAGTGAAGATGCTCAATCGTGTCCGACTCTTAGCACCCCCATGGACTGCAGCCTACCAGGCTCCTCTGTCCATGGGATTTTCCAGGCAAGAGTACTGGAGTGGGTTGCCATTGCCTTCTCCTCCAGTTCTGTGCAACACAGTGCAATTCATCTCTGAAGATATGATAAAAAATTAGAATAAGTTTAAATATCATAAATTTCTAAGATTAATATATGGGGCCTACATTTTCAAAGATTATGGTTCCTAGTTTTGAACACAAATGCAAAATGTTTAAAATTACTCTGTACAACTACCAATGTTCTTAATAATTTCAAGATGATGTCCTTAATGTAACTTTTACAACAAAGAATATAAATAATATATTTTTATAATTTAAGCATTAAGATTTCTTCACATACATAAAAACTGATCTGGAACAAGACCGTACATCTGGAAACATTTTGTAAACTGGATTAGAATCTCATGAGAAATCCAAGTGCATTACAGACTTAATCTAAAATTTTAGCTTAATTAGACTTCTCAAACCCTATAAGAAGCAATGCTCTAAGACTGGACTATCATGAAAGGTATATGGTGAATCAAATGTGTGAAGAAATACAAGGTTTCAGAGTAAAACATTAGCACTATATGTCCAAATGAAAGTGTTGTATATATCTGTACCAAAGGAGGCATATACATTAAATAGTTGCCACTTATCCTCATTACAGAACCATTTCAGTTTTATGGAGAGGTCCAACTGTATTTAGTCTGGGAGCCCAAGAGACAAAATTTTAATAGCTGAAAATAACAATTTTTGATGCTCTAAATCTTAGGTCTTTGCATGGCAATCTCTACTCTAAAGGTCCAAGGGAAAATCTTATCTCCCCTTTCCTCTATGTAAAGTACCCAGATGTTTTATTTTTATTGCTTTCAATTGTTCCTGCAAAAAAAAAAAAAAAAAAGCCTGATGTCTGGGCACATCACCACACTAGCTGATAGTCAACAAACAATTCCATATATTGATTCAAGTGTAGAGCTGAAAAACTTTGGTATTATTTACTACAATTAAATCTTTTTCAGGAATCATATGTTATAACATTATTTGTTTTTCATCTTTAACATAGTTTATGTAAAGTGTGAACAGAAAAACTCATATAAATTTAATTTATAGAATGACTTGAAAAGTAATTTTGCTTCCAGATGTCTACATGATCAAGTCTCTGAATTTGGAGAAATGTACAACATTGACAGAGTTTACTAACAGTTTCCAAAGTTTTAGGCATTTCTTACCATTTTATTACTTTTTAATCCTTCCTCTTTTTGAATGCCTTTTCTTATATGTTTTATTATTAAACTAGCTCACTAGGGAAATTTTAAAAATACAGAAAATCTAAAAGGACCGGGAAAAAGTTCATCTTTAATCCCATCCAGAGAAAACCATAGACAACTGACATTTTCCAAGAAGGAAGGAAGCTGTCACTAAAAATATGATAATTGCCTACCAGTTCTTAAGGATTTTATGAAGAAAAAAGACAAGACTGAACTTCTCCCAAAAACATTTGAGGAATTCTTGGGTGTCTCTTAAAATAAGTGTACTTTAACCAACTGCAAATGAAAAACTCCAGGGTCTTAAAATTCTGGGATCATATGAGTTATATGGAATATGGAAGTAATTAAACCCAGGAAATGGTAAGGAAAATAACAACAGAATAACTGCAGAATAGAAAAAGCTCACAAAGATTTTTAGGTAAGAACCAGTGAATAAGTAAATTTCTTAAACTTCACCAATGTTAATGACAACTTCTCTCACTGGGCTAACACCTTCAGTAGAAGAAAACTGAGCAATTTCTTGGGGACATTTCAAACCCTGATCTGAGGTTGTGAGCATTTTAGGAAAACGAGTAGGGCTAGAAAACTGGATGGGCAGAGAAGAAAAAGCTGCTAAATCCAATCCTTATTTTGTCTCATCTTACTGCTTCCCTTATCCGGAGTTTGAGGAAAAGAAGGGAGGAAAAGGGGAAACAAAGGAAGGAAAGAGAAGGGGAGAAACAGGGAGAAATTGAGAATAAACGGACAGTAGGCAGAAAAACTGTCAGAAGGTTCCCACTGGACTCCCCCTGAAAAATTACAGAAATTAAAGGAAAGAATAAAGTATATGAACAAACAAAAATAACTACAACAAAAACTATAAGAAAACATGAATGAGACTACAGATTGTCCTAAACTGGATACCGTGGTCAGGAAAATATTTATATTTTGCCTTTTCCTTTCTCTTATGATGGTTTAGGAAAATCATCACTTGCCACTTGGCACAGAAGCCATATGGTAATAATGGCCTACACCATCAACATCCACAAAATAACTTCAAGGAGCTGCCAAAAACCCTAGATGGGTGAGATTCAAAAAAATCTAAACTGACCCTCCACCTCCCATTACTCATTCTTCAATGCCTTAGTATACCTGGAGCTAGTAGATTACACTCTAAAAATACTGCCTTCTCTCTTTCTTTCCAACAGTTTAAAAGTGAGTCTCTACCCTCCTACAAGAAGCAACAGTTAGAACTGGACATGGAACAACAGACTGGTTCCAAATTGGAAAAGGAGTACATCAAGGCTGTATACTGTCACCCTGCTTATTTAACTTATATGCAGAGTACCTCATGAGAAACGCTGGGCTGGAAGAAGCACAAGCTGGAATCAACATTTCCAGGAGAAATATCAATAACCTCAGATATGCAGATGATACCACCCTTATGGAAGAAAGTGAAGAAGAACTAAAGAGCCTCTGGGTAAAAGTGAAAGAGGAGAGTGAAAAAACTGGCTTAAAACTCAACATTCAAAAAACGAAGATCATGGCATCTGTTCCCATCACTTCATGGCACATGGTGAAACAATGGATACAGTGAAAGACCTCATTTTGGGGGGCTCCAACATCACTGCTGATGGTGAACTGCAGCCATGAAATTAAAAGACGTCTGCTCCTTGGAAGAAAAGTTATGACCAACTTAGACAGCACATTACTTTGCCAACAAACGTCCATCTGGTCAAAGCTATGATTTTTCCAGCAGTCATGTATGGATGTGAGAGTTGGACTATAAAGAAAGCTGAGCGCCGAAAAATTGATGCTTTTGAACTGTGATGCTGGAGAAGACTCTTGAGAGTCCCCTGGAATACAAGGAGATCCACCCAGTCCATCCTAAAGGAAATCAGTCCTGAATATTCATTGGAAAGACAGATACTGAAGCTGATACTCCAATAGTCTGGCCACCTGATGTAAAGAACTGAATCACTGAAAAAAACCCTGATGCTGGGAAAGACTGAAAGCAGGAGGAGAAGGGGATGACAGAGGATGAGATGGTTGGATGCCATCACTGACTCAATGGACATGAATCTGAGCAAGCTCTGGGAGTGGGTGATGGACAGGGGAGGTTGAAGTGATGCAGTCCACAGGGTTGCAAAGATCAAACACAACTGAATTGAACTGAACCCTCCTACACTGGGGAATGTAAACTCTTTCAGCATTATGGCGAATAGTATGGAGGTTGCTTAAAAAAACAAAAACAGAACTACCATATTATCAAGCAATCCCAACCCTGAGCATGTATCCAGAGAAAACCATAATTTGAAAAGATATATGCACCCCAATGTTCACTGAAGCACTATACAATAGCCAAGATATGGAAACGATCTAAATGTCCACTGACAGAGGAATGAATAAAGAGGATGTGGTACATACATACAACAAAATATTGCTGTTGTTGTCATTTATTCATTAAGTCATGTTCAACTCTTTCGAAACTCCACGGACTATAGTGTAGCAGGCTCTGCCATCCATGTTCCAGCCAAGAATAATGCAGTGGGTTGCCATTTCCTTCTCCAGGGAAATCTTTCAAATTCAGGAATCAAACCTGCATCTCCCATAAGCACACTCTTTCTTTACAACTGAGCCACATTGGAAGCACAATGGAATATTACTCAGTCATAAAGAAAGAGTGAAATAAAGCCATTTGCAATAACATGGATGGACCTATATTATCATACTAGATGAAGTAAGTCAAAGAAAGATAAGTATCATATGATATCACTTATATGAGGGATCTAAAAAAAATTTTACAAATGAACTAATTTAGAAAGTTCAAACTACCTTACAGCTGTGCTCATTTCACATGCTGGCAAGGTAATGATCAAAAGCCTTCAAGCTAGGCTTCAGCAGTATGTGAACGGAGAAATTCCAAATGCTCTAGCTGGGTTTCAAAGAGGCAGAGGAACCAGAAACCAAACCTCCAACATCAGTTGGATCATTAAGAAAGCAAGAGAATTCCAGAAAAACATCTATTTCTGTTTCACTGATTATACTGATGCCTTTTTTGACTGTGTGGATCATAACAAACTGTGGAAAATTCTTAAAGAGATGGGACCACCTTATTTGCCTCCTGAGAAATCTGTACACAGGTCAAGAAGCAAGAGCTACAACTGGACATGGAACAACAGACTGGATCAAAATTGGGAAAGAAGTACAATACAGCTGTACATTGTCACCCTCCTGATTTAACTTACATGCAGAGTACATCATGATATAGGCCAGGCTGGATGAACCACAAGCTGAAATCAAGATTGCCAACTCCTAATTTATCCACTCCCTCCCCCCGTCTATGTTTCCCCACTGGATACTATAAGCTTGTTTTCAAATATGTGAGCCATACAGGTTCACATACTGCTAAACCCTAGCTTAAAGGATTTTGAGCATCACCTGGCCAGCATGTGAAATGAGCGCAACTATAAGGTACTTTGAACATTCTCTGACACTGCCCTTCTTTGAGACTAGAATGAAAACTGACCTTTTCCACTCCTGCTTTTCATTGCCTAATTTTCCAAATTTGCTGACATATTGAGTGTGGCACTTTAACAGCATCATCTTTTAGGATTTTAAATAGTTCAGCTGGAATTCCATCACCTCCACTAGCTTTGTTCATAGTAATGCTTCTTAAGGCCCACTTGACTTCACACTCCAGGATGTCCAGCTCTAGGTGAGTGATCACACCATCATGGTTATCCAGGTCATTAAGACCTTTTTTGTACAGTTCATTTTTATAGTTCATTGTGTATTCCTGCCACCTTTTCTTAATCTCTCCTGTTTCTATTAAGTCCTTCCTTAACATTTCTGTCCTTTATCATGCCCATCCTTGCATGAAATATTCCCTTGAATACTCTAATTTTCAAGAAGAGATCTCCAGTCTTTCCCATTCTACTGTTTTCCTCTATTTCTTTGCACTGTTCATTTAAGAAGGCTTTCTTATCTATCCTTGCTATTCTATGGAACTCTGCATTCATTTGGGTGTATCTTTCCCTTTATCCCTTACATTTCACTTCACATAAAGCCTCCTCAGACAACCATTTTGCCTTCTTGCATTTCTCTTTCTTTAGACTGCCTCCTATACAATGTTATGAACCTCCATCCATATTCTTTAAACACTCTATCTACAAGATCTAATCCCTTGAATCTACACATCACCTCCACCGTACAATCATAAGATATTTTATTTATGTCATACCTGAATGGCCTAGTGGTTTTTCCCTATTTTCTTCAATTTAAGTCTGAATTTTGCAATAAGGAGTTCACAGTCTGAGCCACAGTCAGCTCCAGGTCTTGCTTTTGCTTACTATATAGAGTTTCTCCATCTTCAAGTGCAAACACTATCATCAATCTTATCTCAGTACTGACCAACTGGCACTGTCCATGTGTAAAGCTGTCTCTTGGGTTGTTGTAAAGGGTGTTTGCTATTATGTATGTTCCCTTGATAAAACTCTGATAGCCTTTGTCTGCTTCATTTTGTACTTCAAGGCCAAAATTTCCATTATTCTGGGTATCTCTTGACTTCCTACTTCTGCCTTCCAGTCCACTATGATGAAAAGGACATCTTTTTTTTTATTAGTTCTAGGAGGTCCTATTGGAGAAGAAAATGGCAACCCACTCCAGTACCCACGCCTGGAAAATCCCATGGACAGAGGAGCCTGGTAGGCTACAGTCTACTGGGTCTCAAAGAGTCCAACAGGACTGAACGACTTCACTTTCACTTTTCACTTTCATGCACTGGAGAGGGAAATGGCAACCCACTCCAGCGTTCTTGCCTAGAGAATCCCAGGGATGGGGAGCCTGCTGGGCTGCCGTCTATGGGGTCGCAGAGAGTTGGACATGACTGAAGCAACTTAGCAGCAGCAGCAGGAGGTATTATAGGTCTTCACAGAACCATTCAACTCAGCTTCTTCGGAATCAGTGGTTGGGGCACAGACTTGGATCACTGTGATGTTGAATGATTTGCCTTGGAAACAAATCGAGACCATTCTGTCATATTTGAGGCTGCACCGAGGTACTGCATTTTGGACTCTTTTGTTGACTATGAGGGCTACTCCATTTCTTCTAAGGGATTCCTGCCCACAGTAATAGATACAATGGTCATCTGAATTAAATTTGCCAATTCCTATCCATTTTTGTTCACTGATTTATAAAATGTCGATGTTCACTCTTGCCATCTCTGATTGACTCTATCTAATTTACCTTGATTCATGGATCTAACATTCCAGGTTCCTATGCAATATTGTTCCTTATAGTATCAGACTTTACTTTCAATACCAGACACATTCACAACTGAGCATCATTTTTGCTTTGGCTCAGCCACTTCATTCTTTCTGGAGCTATTAGTAATTGCTCTCCACAAACACTATATTAAACACAGCCACAAGAAAAATCTTAAAACATGCTAATAAGAGAAGATGGTAAGAACAAAAACACAATTTCAATATCATTTACATAAATTAAAAATAGGTGCATGTAAACAGTAATATATATTTTATAAGACTACATGAATAGAAAAATATACATTATGGTTATCTTTTGTGGAGGAGGGGGTTGAACGATGGGAATAAAAGAAATGCATCAATATATAAAAAAGGAGAGGAACTTTTTTCAGAACACCGTTAAGAATATCCAAATACTAAGGAATACATGACTAATGTCAGTTTTCATTCCAATCTCAAAGAAAGGCAATGCCAAAGAAAGTTCAAACTATGGCACAATTGTGCCTATTTCACATGCTAGCAAAATAATGCTCAAAATCCTTCAAGCTAGGCTTCAGCAGTACATGAACTGAAAAGCTTCAGATGTACAAGCTGGATTTAGAAAAGGCAGAAGAACCAGAGATCAAATTGCCAACATCCACTAGATCATAGAATAAGCAAAGGAATTCCAGAAAAACATCTACTTCTCCTTCCACACAGCCATTGACTGTGTGGATCACAACAAACTGTGGAAAATTCTTTAAGAGATGGGGACACCAGACATCCAATATAAAGCTCAGTACCGAAGAACTGATGCTTTTGTACTGTGGTGTTGGAGAAGACTCTTGAGAGTCCCTTGGACTGCAAGGAGATCCTACCAGTTCATCCTAAAGGAAATCAGTCCTGAATACTCATTGGAAGGACGGATGCTGAAGTTGAAACTACAATACTTTGGCCACCTGATGCAAAGAACTGACTCATTTGAAAAGATCCTGATGCTGGTAAAGATTGAAGGTAGGAGGAGAAGGGGATGACAGAGGATGAGATGGACATGAGTTCTGAGTAAACTCAGGGACTTGGTGATGGACAGGGAGGCCTGAGGTGCTACAGTCTGTGGGGTCACAAAGAGTCGGACATGACTGAGAGGCTGAACTGAACTGAACTACCTACCTCATGAGAAACAGGGGTCATGATATGCAGGTCAGGAAGCAAGAGCTAGAACCAGACATTGAACAATGGATTGGATCAAAACTGGGAAAGGAATATGTCAAGGCTATATATCGTCACCCTGCTTATTTAACTTCTATGTAGAGTATAGCATGCAAAATGCTAGGCTAGATGAACCACAAGTTGGAATCATGATTGCTGAGAGAAATATCAATAACCTCAGATATGCCAATGACACCACCATATAATAGATAGTGAAGAGGAACTAAAGAGTCTCTTGATGAAACTGCAAGAACAGAGTGAAAAACCTGGCTTAAAACTCAACATTCAAAAAACTAAGATCATGGCATCCGTTCCTTTCACATCCCACTGCTAAACAGACTGAGAAAAAGTGGAAACAGTGACAGACTTTACTTTCTTGGGCTCTAAAATCACTGGAACAATGATTGCAGCCACGAAATTAAAAAACACTTGCTCCTTGGAAGATAAGCTATGACAAAAATAGGCAGTATATTAGAAAGCGGAAACATCACTTTGCCGACAAAGATCCAGACAGTCAAAGCTATGGTTTTTGCAGTAGTCATGTACAGATGTGAAAGTTGGACCATGAAGAAAGCTGAGTGCCAAAGAATTAATGTTTTTGAAATGTGGTACTGGAGAAGACTTTTGAGTCTCTTGAACAACAACAAAGTCAAACCAGTCAATTCTAAAAGAAATCAGTGTGGAGATTCCTTAAAAAACTACAAATAGAACTGCCTTATGACCCAGCAATCCCACTACTGGGCATACACACCAAAGAAACCAGAATTGAAAGAGACATGTGTACCCCAATGTTCATCGCAGCACTGTTTATAAGAGCCAGGACATGGAAACAACCTAGATGTCCACCAGCAGACGAATGGATAAGAAAGCTGTGGTACATATACACTACGGAGTATTACTAAGCCATTAAAAAGAATACATTTGAACCAGTTCTAATGAGGTGGATGAAACTGGAGCCGATTATACAGAGTGAAGTAAGCCAGAAACAAACATACCAATACAGTATACTAACGCATACATATGAAATTTAGAAAGATGGTAATGATAACCCTATATGCGAGACAGCAAAAGAGACACAGATGTAAAGAACAGACTTTTGGACTCTGTGGGAGAGGGGAGGATGGGATGATTTGGGAGAATGGCATTGAAACATATATACTATCATGTAAGAAACAAATTGCTAGTCTAGGTTCGATACAGGATACAGGGTACTTGGGGCTCATGCACTGGGATGACCCAGAGAGATGATATGGGGAGAGTGGTGGGAGGGGGGTTCCCCAGGTTGGGAACTCATGTACACCTGTGGTGGATTCATGTCAATGTATGGCAAAACCAACACAGTATTGTAAAGTAAAACAATAAAATTTAAATTAAAAATAAATTTAAAAAATAAAAGAAATCAGTCTTGAATATTCATTGGAAGGACTGAAACTGCAGCTGAAATTCCAATACTGAGGCCACCTGATGCAAAGAGCTGACTCACTGGAAAATATTTTGATACTGGGAAAGCTTGAGGGCAAGAGGAGAAGGAGGCAACAGAGGATGAGATAGTTAACTGGATGGCATTTCCAACTCAAGTGACACGAGTTTTTAGCAAGCTCCGGAAGACCATGAAGGACAGGGAAACCTGCTACAGACCATGGGGTCACAAGTGCTGGATGTGACTTAGCAACTAAACGACGACAAGGAATATGATTAACTTCTTGCATAATTTTTTTAATGGGAAGAAAAGAAAATAAGACAAGACATAAAAAATAAGAACAAGAAAAGATGAGACTCAAAAAGAAATACAGAGTAGGGGTGGTATTCTTACATTTTTGCCCTCATTAAGTGACACGATTCAACCTTCTAAGAGCAAGTATAATAATGCCGTACTTCGTTCTTGTCTCAAGAACTGACAGTGAGAAAATTTGAGTTTTGCTTCATTTGAGCAAGAATGTACCATACAGTTAATTTCCTAACTGGTAATTATAACATATTAAATTAAAAGGTGGTGGTACCTTTTCCGTTTTTCTTTACCTTTCTCTTTTTTTTTTAAGGGCACAAGCATTTTCACATGATTGCTGTAACAGAATATTTAAAGGCTCAAAAATAACAAAAATGTATCAATATATACGTATATACATACATATGCGTATGGGCTTCCCTTGTGGCTCTGGTGGTCAAGAATCTGCCTGCAATGCAGGAGACCTGGCTTCAATCCTTGGATTTGGAAGATCACCTGGAGAATGGAAAGGCTACAAACCCCAGTATTTTGGCCTGGAGAATTCCATGGACTGTATAGTTCATGGGGATGACAAAGAATCACACAACTGGGTGACTTCTTCTTTCACTTCTCAGACATATATAGAATGATAACAAGAATATAGAATAAAATAAATTTAGATACTGCATATATCATTATTAATAAAGTAATTTCAATTGGAAATCATTATTCTAAATTCATTAGGTTATGTACATACATAAAATTTCAGTTCAGTTCAGTCGCTCAACTCTTTAAGACTCCATGGACTACAACATGCCAGGCTTCCCTGTCCAACACAAACTCCTGGAGCTTCCTCAAACTCGTATCTATCGAATTGGTGATGCCATCCAACCATCTCATCCTCAGTTATCCCCTTCTCCTCCCACCTTCAATCTTTACCGGCATCAGGGTCTTTTCAAATGAGTCAGTTTTTCGCAACAGGTGGCCAAAGTATTGGAGCTTCAGCTTCAGCATGTGTCCTTCCAATGAATATTCAGGACTTATTTCCTTTAGGATGGACTGGTAGGATCTCTTTGCAGTCCCAGGGACTCTCAAGAGTCTTCTCTAACACCACACTTCAAAAGCGTCAATTCTTTGCTGCTCAGCTCTCTTTACAGTCCAGCTCTCACATACATATATGACTACTGGAAAAGCCATAACTTTGACTAGACGGAATTTTGTTGGCAAAGAAATGTCTCTGCTTTTTAATATGCTGTCTAGGCTGGTCATAGCTTCTCTTCCAAGGAGCAAGAGTCTTTTAATTTCATGGAGCAGTCGCCATATGCAGTGATTTTGGAACCCGAGAAAATAAAGTCTGTAACAGTGTCCATTATTTCCCCATCTATTTGCCATAAAGTGATGGGACCAGACGCCATGATCTTCGTTTTTTGAATACTGAGTTTTAAGCTAGCCTTTAACTCTCCTCTTTCACTTTTATCCAGAGGCTCTTTAGTTCTTCTTCACATTCTGCCATAAGAGTGGTACCATCTGTGTATCTGAGGTTATTGATATTTCTCCCACCAACTTGATTCCACCTTGTGCTTCATCCATCCTGGCATTTTGCATGATGTACTCTGCATATAAGTTAAATAAGCAGGGTGACCATATACAGACTTGACGTACTCCTTTCCTGATTTGGAACCAGTCTGTTGTTCCATGTCCGTTTCTAACTGTTGCTTCCTGACCTGCATATAGATTTCTCAAGAGGCGGGTCAGGTGGTCTGGTATTCCCATTTTTTCCAGAATCTGCCACTGTTTGCTGTCATTCACACAGTCAAAGGCTTTGGCATAGTCAATAAAGCAGAAGTAGATGTATTTCTGGAACTCTCATGCTTTTTCAATGATCCAAAGGATGTTGGCAATTTGATCTCTGGTTCTTCTGCCTTTTCTAAATCCAGCTTGAACGTGTGGAAGTTCACAGTTCATATACTGTTGAAGCCTGGCTTGGAGAATTTTGAGCATTACTTTGCTAGAGTGTGAGATGAGTGCAACTATGCAGTAGTTTGAACATTCTTTGGCACTGCCTTTCTTTGGGATTGGAATGAAAACTGACCTTTTCCAGTCCTGTGGCCACTGCTGAGTTTTCCAAATTTGCTGGCATATTGAGTGCAGCACTTTCATATCATCATCTTTTAGGATTTGAAATACCTCAAAAGGTATTCTATCATCTCCACTAGCTTTGTTTCTAGTGCTGCTTCCTAAGGCTCACTTGATTTAGCATTTCAGGATGTCTGGCTCTAGGTGCGTCATCCCACCATTGCAGTTATCTGGGTCATGAAGATCTTTTTTGTACAGTTCTTCTGTGTATTCTTGCCACTTCTTCTTAGTATCTTCTGCTTCTGTTAGGTCCATACCATTTCTGTCCTTTACTGGGCCCATCTTTGCATGAAATATTCCCTGTCTAATTTTCTTGAAGAAGTCTCTAGTATTTCCCATTCTATTGTTTTCCTCTATTTCTTTGCACTGATCACTGAGGAAGGCTTTCTTATCTCTCCTTGCTATTCTTTGGAACTCTGCATTCCAATGGGTATTATCTTTCCTTTTCTCCTTTGCCTTTAGCTTCTCTTCTTTTCTCAGCTATTTGAAAGGCATCCTCAGGCAACTATTTTGCCTTTTTGCATTTCTTCTTCTTGGAGATGGTCTTAATCCTTGTCTCCTGTACAATGTCACGAACCTCTGTCCATAGTTCTTCAGGCACTCTGTCTATCAGATCTAATCCCTTGCATCTATTTCTCACTTCCACTGTATAATCTTAAGGGATTTGATTTAGGTCATACCTGAATGGTCTAGTGGTTTTCCCTACTTTCTTCATTTTAAGTCTGAATTTAGCAAAAAGGAATTCATGATTTAAGTCTGTATTGGCAATAAGGAGTTCATGATCTCAGCCACAGTCAGCTCCTGGTCTTGTTTTTGCTGACTATAGACAGCTTCTCCATCTTTGCCTGCAAAGAATGTAATCAATCTGATTTTAGTATTGACTATCTGGTGATGTCCATGTGTAGAGTCTTCTCTTGTGTTCTTGAGGAGGGGATTTGCCATGACCAGTGCATTCTCTTGGCAAAACTCTGCTAGCCTTTGCCCTGCTTCATTCTGTACCCCAAGGCTAAATTTGCCTGTTACTCCAGCTATTTCTTGACTTCCTACTTTTGCATTTCAGTCCCCTATAGAGAAAAGGGTATCTTTGGGGGATGTTAGTTCTTGAAGGTCTTGTAGGTCTTCACTGGATCATTCAACTTCAGCTTCTTCTGCATTACTGGTCAGGACATAGACTTGGATTACTGTGATACTGAATGGTTTGCCTTGGAAACGAACAGAGATCATTCTGTCGTTCTTGAGATTGCATCCAAGTACTGCATTTTGGACTCTCTTGTTGACTATGATGACTACTCCATTTCTTCTAAGGGATTCTTGCCCACAGTAGTAGATATAATGATCACCTGATTTAAATTCACCCATTGCAGTCCATTTTGGTTCACAGATTCCTAAAACATCGATGTTCCCTCTTTCCATCTCCTGTTTGACCACTTCCAATTTGCCTTGATTCATGGACCTAACATTCCAGGTTCCCATGCAGTACTGCTCTTTACAGCATTGGACCTTGCTTCCATCACCAGTCACATCTACAGCTGCGTTCTGTTTTTGCTTGGCTCCATCTCTTCATTCTCTCTGGAGTTATTTCTCAACTGATCTCCAGTGCCATACTGGGCACCTACCAACCTAGGGAGTTCATCTCTCAGTGTCCTATCTTTTTGCCTTTTCATATTCTTCATGAGGTTCTCAAGGCAAGAATACTGAAGTGGTTTGCCATTCCCTTCTCCAGTAGACCACATTTTGCCAGAACTCTCCGGCATGACCCATCCATCTTGGGTGCCCTACGTTGCATAGCTCATAGTTTCACTGAGTTAGACAAGGCTGTGGTCCGTGTGATCAGTTTGTTTAGTTTTCTGTGATTGTGGTTTTCATTCTGTTGGCCTTCTGATGCACAGGGAGCTTATGGAACCTTCCTGATGGGAGAGACTGACAGAGAAACTGGGTCTTGCTCTGATAGGGGGTCATGCTCAGTACATCTTTAATCCAATTTTCTATTGATGGGCGGGGCTGTGTTCCTTCCCTATTGTTTGACCTGAGGCCAAGATATGGTGGAGTTAATGAAGATAATGGTTCTTCAAAAGGACCCATGCATGCACTCCTGCACTGAGTGCCCCCAAAACGGCAGCAGGCCACCACCAACCCATGCCTCTGCTGGAAACTCCTGGACACTCACGGGAAAGTCTAGGTCAGTCACTTTTGGGGTCACTACTCCTTTCTCCTGGGTCCTGGTGCACACAAGGTTTTGTTTGTGCCCTCCAAGAGTCTGTTTCCCAGTCCTGTGTAAGTTCTGGGGGCTCTATGGTGAGGTTAATGGCTACCTCCTCCAAGAGGGCTTATGCCATATGCAGTTTATATCATAATCATGTCTCAATGCTATATTATAGCCAGACCAAAACCAGCCTTTTAAAACTTATCTTGCTGTTTCTTTCAATGTATATAATGCATATCAAGAATCTACAGTGGAGAAACAAACTTGGAAAATAATCTCCAAACCATCTTTCCATGCCTGGTATTCTGGTCCTTATTAATCATCTCCCATAAATCTGGTCTTTGACACCAAAGACAAATACAACTTTATTAGCTGCAAATCTATTTGGCGGCCTTTGAATGGCTTTCTCAGATTGTATGGCTCTCACAGTGCGACAAGTCCTTTCATGTTGATTAAAATACTTGAGGGATACAAACAACAACAACAGGGTAACAGGAAATCCAGTCATTCCTTTCATCTTCCCAGCAGGGGCCAGCCAGCACAACTTGACTTTCTTCAAACAAAACTCCCCTTTTTGTGACTGAAGAAAGGCTTTGGCAAACACTTATCCTTTGATATGATACACAGTTGACAAAAATCACAGAGCAAATCAAGCCACTGCTTTGAAGAAAATGCTTATTAGAAACTCGAAGCTCTTAAGTGCACTAGGACTTAATGTCACTGCCAGCAACTTGAAGCCAAATGTGTCTGTGCACTGATTTAAAGTCAAGTCCAAGTGTATTGACTTCAGGGCTGCAGCTGCCACCCCAATCCTTAGTTTCATTGAAGGATACCTTGAAGAACTGTTTAGTTTTCAAGTACATTCTGGAATGTCAGTTCTGTATTTCATTCTGGTAAAGCATGCATTTTATTATTTAAATAGAAAGGAATGTGAGGAAATCCTTGTTCTGTAGCCTGTGCTCAAAGTACCAGAACCTCCGGTAACACACTAATTTCTTTTCAAAGTAGAAACTCAGCTTCTGAGGTAAGAATGCTGAGCATCCAGGGTCAAACCAGAATTCCAACATGAAGGGCCAGGGCTAGAAATCCTCATACACTTTGAATTCCATGGAAGACAAATGGCACATTCAAATTAGGATAGTTTAAGGGAAATTTAATAAAAGGATTTATAAATGTATGTGCAAAGGTGGAAAGCCTAGAAGGGATAAACAGTACCTCTGGCCTTTCAATGGGTTTCTCTGGTGGCTCAGATGGTAAAGAATCCACTGGCAATGCAGAAGACCCAGGTTCAATCCCTAGGTTAGGAAGATCACCTGGAGAAGGGCTTGGCAACCCACTCCAGTATTCTTGCCTGGAGAATTCTATGGACAGAGGAGCCTGGTGGGCTACAGTCCACAGGGCTGCAAAGAGTCAGATACAACTCATCAACTAACACTTTCACTTTCACTGGCCTTTTACCAGGTAGGCATTAGCAACCCTAGGTCTGCAGAGGACTGAGTGCTAAGTCACTTCAGTTGTGTCCAGCTCTGTGTGACCCATAGATGGCAGCCCACCAGGCTCCCCCATCCCTGGGATTCTCCAGGCAAGAACTCTGGAGTGGGTTGCCATTTCCTTCTCCAATGCATGAAAGTGAAAAGTGAAAGTGAAGTTGCTCAGTCATGTCTGACTCTTTGCAACCCCATGGACTGCAGCCTACCAGGCTCCTCTGTCCATGGGATTTTCCTGGCAAGAGCACTGGAGTGGGGTGCCAGTGCCTTCTCTGAGGACTGAGTGGTGATGACCAAAACCCAGAGACAGAGGGGCTGGGTGGACAGCAGCCACCTTCAGCAACCCCACAGGAACAGAACAAGGGGAAGAGGTCCCCAGACACACCTCCCTACTTTCTATTTCCCACTGGTTTTCCCCAAAGTCCTCACATAACCAGGGGACAGAGTACCAGGGAGACAGACGACATGGTCCTTCCAGGTCATTTTTCCAGGGGGATGTGGCTCTGTGGAGCCTGCAGAAGACAGCCTAACAACTGACATCACCACTGCCACCTAAATCACCCTGAAGGTAAACAGCAGACACCTGCTCTAAGTGCTGATGCCAAGTAAAAGGAAAAATTCAAAACTCTCAGATTTTCTTTGATAAAGCCCATTCAATTTTCTGAAATGGAAATGTGGAAGTCAGGTTTGTAATTAAGCTTGAAAACATAATATTACATAGATTCCATTAATGATTTACATGCACCCAAACAACACAAATATGTTTTTTAAAACACAGATAGATAATATACTTCGCTGAAATAACTATAACAAGGATAAAGACATATGAAGAAACTAAATTGTAAATATGCCATAAAAGAGCATATTTCTGTAATAAATAGTTTTATCCAAATGTTTTCCTCTTTGATTCAGAAAGTTATCACTAAAGAGAACATCTAGAGAGAAAACCTCTTCCTAGTAGTTCAGCTCTTGCTAATCTCTAGACATTTCTGCTTTGATCTCTTCTTGACACTTCAGGTCCAGCATCCTCAAAAACACATTTATGTTTCCTTCTCTTTCTTCCCACCCATGACTACTCTCTGAATGATGGATCATAGGGGACAGGGTGGTACATACACACACCCTGAGCTTTTTTACATGGTAAACATTCAATGGGTATTTTTACTGATTATTGAAAAATTATGATTTTTAACATCTACTTTCAGTGACTAATGAAACTTTGCATGAAAAATATAAATGAGAAGCGTAGAAGAGAAAGCACTAACTCCATTGCTATCCTGGATTTTGGAAGAATAAGCAATGATTTATGAATAAGCCCACCCAACTTAGTAAATAGGAAATTTGATCTAAGAATCTTTATCAATTAAATTAAAATAATAGTCTGTACAAGAAATGAATGAATGCATTATTAACCTGTCAAAATCAGTAAATCTCAGAAATGTAATCTTAATTAGAAGATAGTGAAACTAGCACACACAAAAAAAACTTCAATTTAAAAGTGTAGAGGAGGAAAGGGCACTAGACAACAAGCAGGTATCCCATGCCAGAGCTGGGACTGATTACCAGTATGGCCATATGTGGTTCCATGGGGTATAAATGAAAAAAGATGTGTCAGGAGCTGACAACCACTGAAGTAGGTATAAGTAAATGAGGATTCTATGCCAGCACTGTCCAATAAAAATATAATGTAAGCCATTTATGTAGTTTCAAATTTTCTAGAAGCCATGTTTGGAAAAGTAAAAAGAAACAGATGAAATTCACTTTAAATCACATTTTAACTCAATATATCCAAAACATTATCATTTCAATATGTGTCACTAGCCACTTTTGAAGTGCTGTATTGCCACCTTGCCAGTGATTATTAGAAAGAAAAGCCAAGTCCTTTGCTATTCACTTTACTTTTATGCATGTGAAAAATGTTTTCATAATAAAAAGTTTTTTTAAAAAGTCAACAAACTTGTGCCTGTCTCTCGCTACAGCTCAGTTTTCCCATTTACACGTTGAGGGAACTGTACTAGTCATTAGATCATTTCTAAAGTGTCTTCTAAAAAAAAAAATAAATAAATAAAGTGTCTTCTAATTCTGTTTCCAAGATTTTCTTCCTATTCTTTCTGATTTTTCACTACTCTATAAGAATATGGACATTAAAAAAAAAAAGGAATTCCTTTATGCTGTCAAAAAATTATGACCTGAGAATTACCATTCTTAATTTATCTAAGAAATATTTTCAGACAAATGACCATTTATACATAAAATAATTTTTTTACTGCTTCAAAACCAAATGGTCATATATAAGCTCAGTTTACATTTACCACTATTTTGTTCATTCAGTTTTTC
>SJYQ01003092.1:462623-488679 GCA_006410935.1 Redunca redunca
TGTGTTTAGTATAAAATATCTGTCTATATATAGCTGACAAAACTGTTTAATTTTCATTTGATTGCTTTGATGGCTTGCCAACCCATTCTGTCCTCTTAGCTTAGCATTTAGGTCAACCTGAATGGTGAGTATGCTCCTAGTGTCATTTAGTAGAAACACTTTTAATTAATTCCAAATAGAAATAAGTTTCATACTTGACCAATTTTAAAAGATCTCAGTATATATGAAAAATTCTATCTTACTAAATATAATTTACATTTTATATATGTAAAGGTTACGTGCAATATTTAAAAGGTTAATTACCAAGAAATCTCTGCAATTTTGTTAATAGGAAACTATTTTTTGTACACATATGATAATTACATTTTGTAAATCACTTTGAACACTATTATTTATGGACACTTTTATTACAATAAAGTAGAGAAGGAAATGGCAACCCACTCCAGTATTCTTGCCTGGAAAATCCCATGGATGGAGGAGCCTGGCAGGCTACAGTAAATGGGGTCACAAAGACTCAGACATGACTGAGTGACTTCACTTATTACAATAATTAGTTAATTATTAATCTATTTTTTTAAATAGCTAAAATCTATATAACCACCTACTGAGTTAAATGGTAAATACCTGTTGAAATTTTTTTCCCCCAGTCATACTGCAAGTCTTGGATAGACACACAATTAACCAGTCCTTAGAATGAGAAGTACGATGTTTTTATACCAGGTACACCATCTCTTTCAGTTGTTGATTTAAAATTGTGGTTTACCTCCTCTTGTAGCTTGAATAACATGCCCTACAGGTGAGTGAGAGCTCAGGGTACATGAGCTAATTACATAAAATAATAAAATTCATATCCTGAAATCAGACATACACACAAATAATTTCCAGAGGTTCCTTCACTATTACTCCCACGAAAGAAAATTTAATTAGAGACTTTTTTGGACAAACAAAAAAATCACTACCATAAATCAATTCTTTTCTTTATGTTTTCTTCATTTAATCAGTTTATCTGGTCTTCATTATCTGTGAGGTTCCAGCCACCTCATTCTACAACTTTCACAAAAACAAAGATCCTTTTTCCTTAATGGGACTAAATAATCTACTGGCATTGACAGGAAGAGAAGTCTCTATGCAATTATGGGAATAAAGGTTGGTTCTCAATTATGGGAAAAAAAGGGTTGTTCCCCTGACTGGCAATCCTTAAATATAACATGAAGGAGAGAAGTTAAGAAAAGAATACAAACAGGATTATACTACTAATGTTTTCCTAAGCACACATTTCTACTAACCTAATAACCAAAATAGTTAAAGATGCAAATTTAATTAATTTCACTAGCAACATTTCCAGCCACCAATATATCCTCAAGGGCTTCAATGTTTTATCACACAAGCTTAGCATCTGTGGCTCCTAGCCTGGCAGAGTTGTTTTCCAGGAGAATACTTTTTTAATAATGGTAAGCAAAGGAAAAACAAAAACTTAGTGATATGACTTGGAGCTCTATACTGTCTTTAACAAATCAGGTGCCCAAACATTGGGTAAACTTCAGGCCACATATGTTCGAGCAGTTGTCATCTACAAAGGCAAAGCTTCCTTGGATGAAATGCCAAATTTTCTGCAAGAAACAAAACCCCCTCTGGCAATATTTAGACTTGTACTGTTAGTAACAGCCAGTGTCAGAAAAAATTATTGGATATGGTAATTCTAGATGTAGTACCTACAGAGACACCCAGTTGTTCTAGCAAGAAGAGTAGGATACAAAATGAGAAATGACCTTCAAGACCTGATTTTAAGCATGATCTACTGTGGCCCCAAAACTCATGATTAGAAATATATCCTAGGTACTTCACAAGATGGACTCACTACCTCCATGATAGTTTTCCCCTACACATGTTCTCATCTTTAGACATAATTTTTTTCTCTTTATTGCCCAGACATACCTGAACATCTCTCCCTAAAACATTCTCTGCTCTCCATTCCAGGGAATGGAATGTCTCAATACTTCAAAACCACAAGAAAAATTCAACTTCCTGGAGCCAGTCATGACAGATCTAATCTAAATGAAATCACTCACACTTCTAAATTCCTATGGTCTCTTCCACTTATTTGGCAGTTAAATTCTGCATTTACAGTCTAATTGTATTTTATTATTTCTAGCTTTCACCCACAACTGTACAGTGAACTGTTTAACACGTTAGACTCTGCTTAATTCCTATCACTGTACTCTCCTCAATACCTAGTACACTGCCTGGTCCCCAATTAATATTTAATAAGAGTTGAGTTTATTCATTTTATAAATGAAAAAAAAGGGAGGTGGTGAAAATTAATACATTTTCTATTCTTGAAAAATGCAATACTACAGTGTACATTTTCCTCTTGAGAACTTAGTCCTCTTCCAGAGCTGTATTCCAACACAACACACCTTTTCATATACATCGTTCAATTCTCATTCCTATTAACAAAGGTGAAACTATTAATGTTGCCACTAATAATGATGATGTCATTCATTTCTGATGTGGTATAAACAAGACTTCTAAACCGTTACAGCAGAATGAGGAAGAATAACTGTTATGAAAGGAAAATGTTCAATTATCACAGTAGCATTAAAGGACAGGGAGTGATGCAGGTGAGTGGCAGTAACTAGGTAATAACACATAGTGCATAAGAACAAGAGGAAATGACTGGCATAGCATCCAGCCACTTAACAAACATATAGTAAGGATCTACTACACATCAGCCAATGGGATTAACAATTACAAAATAAAAATGTAGACCTCTCTCTCAAAGATCTCTAGTAAGAAAGATATGATCTAATAAATGTATAAATAATAATAAGTAAATGAAACAAATTATAAGGGAGATTTAAAGAGCTTTGCAGGGGATGGGGGCGGGGGCAGGAAGACATGGCTAGCCACACAGGCAGCTTATTCTCACTGTGTTGCCTAATTTAACACAGCACCCAGATCTCTGTGGACACTTAGTAACTACCGGTTGGCAAATCGATAAATGCCAGTGGTTGAGGAAAAAGAGATGAGTACCTTATCTCCGCAGCAGCCCAACAAGCTGGTGTGGATGGTGTGGAGCCTCCTTAGCTCTGACAGCTATACAGTGACTCCTAGTGGTCACAAGTTGAACCTCATCTGTAATCATAGCAAGGTAAATATATTAACATATATATATATATACACACACACACACATATGTATTATATCATTTAGTGTAACTACTAAAGTCATCACCCTTTTAACAAACTTTGGTGCTCATTCTGCTTAAAATTGACTAATACTTCTGCCAAGCACAATACAGTGAGCTAAACAAACAAAAAGCTCCTTTCCAATCTCGAAAGCGGGATTCTGTGATTTCAATCTAAATTTCTGGGATTTCCTTGGCAGTTCAGTGGTAAAGACTCTGTACTTCCAATTCGTGGGTGGGACGAGGGGCATAAGTTCCATCCATGGTCAGGAACAAAGATCCCACATCCTGCACAGTATGGCCAAAAAAACACCTAATTTTCTAACATGCCCAGTGTGATGTTAGACCGAACATGAAGCTTATTCTGAGAAATAAGTCTTGTCTCCCAACTAACAAGTGGAGAAAGCTCTTGGAGAAAGATACGGTACTATTTCTGAGCTCTGACTCTTGAGAGTCCCTTGGTCTACAAGGACATCCAACCAGTCCATCCGAAAGGAGATCAGTCCTGAATGTTCACTGGAAGGACTGATGTTGAAGCTGAAACTCCAATACTTTGGCCACCTGATGCGAAGAGCTGACTCATTTGAAAAGATCCCGATGCTGGGCAAGATTGAGGGCAGGAGGAGAAGGGGACAACAGAGGATAAAATGATTGGATGGCATTACCGACTCAATGGACGTGGGTTTGGGTGGACTCCAGGAGTTGGTGATGGACAGGGAGGCCTGGTGTGCTGCGGTTCATGGGGTCACAAGGAGTCGGACATGACTGAGCAACTGAACTGAACTGAACCTAGAAATTAGAGGCGTTTTTCTTTCCTCAGAACAATCATTAGCTTTATAAGAGTTCTAAATTGTCCCAATTACTTTAAATTATGTACCTTCTTCTGCTTCTTTAGAAAAAAGAAGAATGGGTCTTTATATTTTTGGCCATCATGCCATGGGTATTTCCATTGATGTTTAACATTTCTCTACCAATAAAAATGACTAGGTATTAAAAGTAAGTCATTCTGGCATATTGTTATTTATGGAGTTCAGTTCAGTTCAGTTCAAGCAACACAATCTGTACCAAATATGCGTCAAACATCATGGTACAAGAAGAACAAGGATGGGAATATACAGCCACTGCCTGGGAAGAACTTACAAGGAGTGAGGACGAGAGACCTCACTGTCCTCCAGATACCAGAGAACAGGAATAAATAACAGAAGCCAGCAATTAAGAGCATCACAGTTACAAAGTCACCCTCATACATAACTCCCACGTTAGTCACTCTCCAAATTCAATCATTCTGTGAGCAACTGTCATCTTCAGTTCCATTCATAATGCTTAGGGAAGACCCTGACCTAGGATTCCAATGTTGTCAGCCATTCTCTTGTTCCTGCATATTAAATTAGACGAAGGCCCTGAACTGACATCAGAGAGAAGTGAAAGGAGACAGCTAAGGGAAAGGAACGTTAAGCTACGTATTGAAATCCTTTGAGAAATGCCCTGTCAAGAGTATAGCTAGAAAATGTAGGATGCGAGAAGCTGTATATTACCATTTAAGTGCCCAGGGAGATTCTTCTATCCCCAAATGAAAAGACACTACATGAAATCAAAGGATAACACTGTCCTAAAGCTGGACACCTAAGTAATATACATGGACATCTGTTCATGTAGACTGACCCCTAGTGATATAAACTGACTGCTGCAGGGACAAGTCTCGGAAAACTGCCTTTAAAAAAGAGACCAAGTTTACTTAGCTTAGCTTTATGAAGCTTTTATAGCTTCATAAACATGTAAATTTTAAGTGACACATGTAGCCATACTGTCCTCTCTAAAAACTGAATAAACAATCTACAAAATTTATAATAAAGGAGCAAGCAATTTAACACGTAACAGACCTATTAGATGGGACTATCTCCCTTAAACCACCAAGTCATGTGGCCTCTACTGCTGTCACCACATCTGTGTCTCTATAAGACAACATTTTGAAGGTCTTCATACAATCTTAAAAAAGTAATTTGTACGTTTCTAAGTAATAAAAAACTAAAACATATGTCATTAATATGTTAACTACATAATAATTACAAATAAAACTGACAATATTAGTAAAAAGGAAGAGCAACTTATTTCATATATTATGTGCTCCTTTTTATAATCAAACAAAAATTACATATCAAAGTCAAATAATGGTTAAGTTTAAGTAAAGTGAGAAATGAGTAAGTAAATGGTTTAATACATATAAAACTAGAAATTAACAGCTTTTCTACTTTGCCAACAAAGGTCCATCTAGTCAAGGCTATGGTTTTTCCAGTGGTCATGTATGGATGTGAGAGTTGGACTGTGAAGAAAGCTGAGCACTGAAGAATGATGCTTTTGAACTGTGGTGTTGGAGAAGACTCTTGAGAGTCCCTTGGACTGCAAGGAGATCCAACCAGTCCATCCTGAAGGAGATCCAACCAGTCCATCCTGAAGATCAGCCCGGGGATTTCTTTGGAAGGAATGATGCTAAAGCTGAAACTCCAATACTTTGGCCACCTCATGCAAAGAGTTGACTCATTGGGAAAGACTCTGATGCTGGGAGGGATTGGGGGCAGGAGGAAAAGGGGACGACAGAGAATGAGATAGCTGGATGGCATCACTGACTCGATGGACGGGAGTCTGAGTGAACTCTGGGAGTTGGTGATGGACAGGGAGGCCTGGCGTGCTGCGACTCATGGGGTCACAAAGAGTTGGACACGACGAGTGACTGAACTGAACTGAACAGCCTTTTCTTCCCCCATCAATCTTGACCACAGAGTCACTAAGGCAATTCTTGTTATAATTAAGGAGTTTAGAAACAAAAGTCACCCACAAGGGTCAAGTAAAAGGTCTCTTGATCATCATGTTCTCTGTCCTCAAGCTATTTTCTACTGACTTCTCAAAGGGAAACTGCAAGATGCTCTAAATGTGAGGCATTCTTTTTCTTTTTGCTTCTCAGAGAGAAATATTGCTATTTTTTGCTTTTTCCCCATCCCTACTAGATAAGTCCATGAGTCACTGGTGAGTGGGCAAATAGGATAGTCACTCAAATCATGAGTATCTGAAGACAGACTTGTATATCCCCACCATCTTTCAAAAATGGTTACTGTTTGCCTCATCTTAGAAAAAATATATATACATATATACACAATACACAGGCCATCTAAAAATTGTTCCACCATGAGTAACAGATTCTATAATGCACTACAGCTCAAATAAAGAAAGAAACCGTAACTTGTTAACTACATAAAATGCACACCGCTGAAGATGAAAATCAAAAGAAACGAGATAAATACATATGCAACCCATTTCTCGAATAGCGGAGTTAACCTGAAATGACTCTGCAAATTCAAGAATTCTTCAGGTCATCTTAGGAAGCTCCTAAATTATATGGCTTCTTCTAAGCTATTGGTGTCGTAGGAGAGTACATCTTTGAATTTTTCCTCCTCCTCCACAACCAAAATCACAATAACTTAAAGAAAACTAACAAACAAGGAGGAGACAAAGTTCTGCTGAAAAAAACAGGAATGTGGTCAACAATAGAAAGACCAAGCTAACAAACTAAAACAACTCAGAATATTTTAGAAACTCAAGCTCTAAGGTTCAGTGGTTCTAATAAAACTTTCACTTCATTTTATTTTTTGCATGTAATTAGAGAACCAGTGGGCTTCCCTACTAGTTCAGCTGGTAAAGAATCTGCCTGCAGTGCAGGAGGCCCTGGTTCAATTCCTGAATCAGGAAGGTCCCCTGGAGAAGGGATAAGCTACCCACTCCAGTATTCTTGGGCTTCCCTGGTGGCTCAGACGGTAAAGAAATCACCTGTAATGCAGGAGACCCAGGTTCAATCCCTGGGTGGAGAAGATCCCCTGGAGAAGGAAACGGCAACCCATTCCAGTATTCTCACCTGGAAAAATCCCATGGACAGAGGAGCCTGGTGTGCTACAGTCCATGGGATCACAAAGAGTCAGACACAACTTAGCAACTAAACCACAACCACCAGAGTTCACCTTAGATATTTTTTCTGCAGGCTGTGCTCTTCTTAAATAACTCTTAACCTCAAAAACACTTCAAAATCTGTTGCTCAAACTCCATACATACAGTTTCTAAATTTTCCCAAAGTATTGTCAGCAACTCCTCCCATGAATAATAGGTGCCAACATACAAGGTGTAAAACTCAACAACTAAAGCCTCTTCCTTATATTTGAAATTACTAGTGACAGTCATGCCTGTTTATCAAAGAAATTTTTCTCACACTTTCTGCTCTTTATCTCTCACACCAGTGTTTTGAGTATCTCTGGACTAGTCCAATATCTCTCAGCACACACATGTCCACAAATAAAGCTGTAATTCAGATGCAAAAACTCTAAAGCTTAAGACCATCAATCAAAGAAGAGACGCACAAAAGCATGCACAAAGTTCAAAATCAACACAAAAGTAAAATCTTTAGTTGTGACAAAAGTTCAGTTCAAGAATGAAGAGCTAAAAAGAAGAACCATTACTCTACATATCCTAATCACAGGTTCTGCTTCAATCTTTTTTTTTTCTATTTCTGCTGTTGTATTTTTATATATATATTTTTCCCTTGTATTAAAATCATGTCAGTGATCTATCACAGAAAACAGATCCAGATGGAAAAACAGAAAAATGCTCCAATTCACACTACAGAATGGACAAAAAGGCTTAGGTTTAATATCCACTACTATATAAATAAGTCTCTCAGGTATCCTTGCATTCTCCAGTTTGAAAACCTTTAATTTCAACATGTGGAAGATTTAGCCACACTGGCCTGTTAGTTGTAATAGGTCTTGCCCTCCCTCTCTGCTACAATACTCCACAGAGCGAGAGCAAACATATTCCCTTCATAGTTACAGAGTTTGGAAATTAAAGTTATCTACCCAGAGGTAGATAAGTAAAATCTCACTTCATGAAAGCTTTCCAGATGTCTTTACATCCGTTTCTTTCCCTTAATGCAAAGAAGAACCAGTGTGGAAAACCCTGATATTTAAAATAATTCAGTCTGGCAGTTTCTCCTGCACAAGTCAGGCTCTCTGTATAATGCTACTTATACCTTCTTTCGGCAGTCTGATGTTCACAGCCACACGCATAGTGTAAGAACTCAGCCATTTTGTTTCTTCTAAGCTCAACAACTACCACTGAGTATAAACTTAGCTGCTTTGACATGGAAAATCATAACAAATTTCAATTAAACAAACTATATACTCTTTTCCAAACAGTCCCTAAGGCCAGATTCGCAGAGTCAGTCAAACGTGTCATTGCAATCATTCTAAACAGGTTGCTAAGATATGCAAAAATCTGGAACAGTCAACTTTTTTAAGCTTAATGACCTATCAATAATAATACCTCACAGTTATTGAAAACCTGTCTCCAAAGATTTCAATGTTTTATTCACCCTCTAGCACTCACGTCACAGGAAAGATGTGGACAAAATTAATAAATTTACAAAAGTGAAAGTGAAGTCGCTCAGTTGTGTCCTGACTCTTTGCAAGCCCGTGGACTGTAGCCTACCAGGCTCCTCTGTGCATGGGATTTTCCTGGCAAGAGTACTGGAGTGGGTTGTGGGTTGCCATTGCCTTCTCCCGGGGGATCTTCCTGACCCAGGGATCGAACCCAGGACTTCCGCATTGCAGGCAGACTCTTTACCCTCTAAGCCACCAGGGAAGCCCAAAAATTTAGGCAAAAGCACTCTGAAATCAAGTAGCAACAAAGACAGAGTAAGGCAGGAGCGCATTTCGTACCACCTAACATGTTGGGCTGAACACAATACACTAACATAATATACCAGGTAGACAGGAAAAGAGAACAGAAGGGCCAGCACGCTTCACAAGTGAAGTGGGCTGTTAGGCACCGGAGAATCCCATGGACGGAGGAGCTACAGTCCACCAGGTCGCAAAGAGTCGAAGACGACTGAGCGACTTTTTACTTTACTTTGCTTTCCACTGGAAAATGGGGAAACTGCGTTCTCAGGGTGCGGGTGTGTTACTCAGATGACCTCTAAGGTATGTGAAGCTCTGGGTCATGAAGGCAGACAATAAATTTAATTCCACCCTTTATTTCCTCTTCACTAATACTCAAAATGATGGGTTATTTTTTTAAGAGACATTTAACATAGAATGTAAATGTAAAACATTTACATTTAATTTCATGGGACATCCATTAATAACTCTTCGGCACAAAAATAATAGTGACGAACACAACATATCCAATTTTAAAGCCAGAAAGGATATACTAGAGCCCACTTTGCCCCATCATTCCCATTGTAAAAAGGAAACAGAAACCTTGTTGGTGACACGAACTGTTCCACATTGCACGAGGAAAATGCGACAGAACCGAACTAGAACTCAGCTCTACTTACTCCTGGTATCACGTTCCTTCCTTCCTTCATCTCTGGGGCATCTCCGTCTCCGACCCCGGTACACATTCCGTCTCACTGGTCTCCCAGTGTTCAGGGCACCGTGGTGGCAGCACCCTCCACTCCTTCTCCCTGCAAGTGAGGGCTGGAGCACCGTGAGGCCCATGGCACGTCCGCACGTGGGTGGGTGCTGTGGGCCGCGGCAGGGCCAGCGCGGTACAGCCTAGCCTTGGGGAGCATCTTCCATCCTTCATTTTTTCCCCCACTCTCTCCATTCAGGCCATTCTGGTGCATGCGCCACATCACCTGCGTCATGGAAATATCTAGAACCATTCCGCTGCCCTGCAAGCTGACTGCGTCTACAACCCCTTCTCCATCGAACACTGCAGTCTCTCCATCCCCTACACCACACTGGGAGATTCGTCACAGCAGTCGGCCGTACAAATAAGTCTTCCATGGGGCCACTCCCGTTGAGGAAAGCATTTCTCTTTCTCACAGTGAACGTTTGTTCTCCACACCTTCATGGCGTCGCTCTTCCTCTTCCGGCGGGTGGCGTGCGTAAGTGGGTGTTGCCGCGCTGGGCGTCGTGGCGCCGACGCGGGGGCGGAACTCGGCTCTCGGCCTGGGGGCGCTCACGGGGCGGCGTGACTGACGGGGCAGCTGCGCTCCTCCGGGTCTGATGGTGACCCGGCCGGCGGGGCTGCCGAGGGCCCTGGGATCCGCTCTCCACTCCCGCTGCCAAGGGTTTTAAATGGCAATTATGTTGGGGTCTGGACTTCCCTGGTAGCTCCTTCAGTAAAGAATCTGCCTGCACTGCAGGAGACCCTGGTTGGATCCGTGGCAGGGAAGATCCCCTGGAGAGGGAAATAGCCCACTCCGGCATTCTTGACTGGAAAATTCCATGGACAGAGGAACCTGGTGGGCGACAGCCCATGGGGTAGCAAGAGTCGGACACGACTTAGCGACTAAACCACCACATTATGCTGGGATAATGTCCTAAAAGTAATGCGTCATTTCATTCTTCAGTTTTCAATTGGAAATTAACTATGACGTATAAAAGGACTATAAAGTGAAAGAAAAGTCGCTCAGTCGTGTCCGGACTTTTTACGACCCCATGGACCGTGGCCTACCAGGCTCGTCCATCCATGGGCTTTCCAGGCAAGAATACTGGAGTGGGTTGCCACTTCCTTCAGGAGATCTTCCCGACCCAGGGATTGAACCCGGGTCACCCGCATTGTAGGCAGAAGTTTTACCGTCTGAGCCACCGGAGAAGTCCCTATAAAAGGACTATGGATGGGTTTTAACTAGTAAGTGCAGTTAAGCCATGGAAAACTATGTTGGGTTCTAAGCAAGGTCTCTCTTTTACAGTCATTTCTTTATTGGGTTGTCAGAAGGCTTTAGCACAATAATTTTTGTGACATGACTGAACCCAATTTTGATAAGACTTATACCATAATTTATGTCTTCAGTTCAATTTGTATTACAAACTTCAAGTAAAATAGAATTTCTAATTCCAGATGTGAGTGTTTCCCATTGCGGTTTGTTATTGAACTTAAAATTACATCCAGTAATTGAGCCTTCTAGGTACATGTAACGGAGAAGGCAATGGCACCCCACTCCAGTACTCTTGCCTGGAAAATCCCATGGACGGAGGAGCCTGGTAGGCTGCAGTCCATGGGGTCGCTAAGAGTCGGACACGACTGAGCGACTTCACTTTCACTTTTCACTTTCATGCTTTGCAAAAGGAAATGGCAACCCACTCCAGTGTTCTTGCCTGGAGAATCCCAGGGACGGGGGAGCCTGGTGGGCTGCCGTCTATGGGGTCGCACAGAGTTGGGCACGACTGAAGCGACTTAGCAGCAGCAGCAGATACATGTAAAGTTTATTTTGCAAGAAACTTTGGACGATTGTTCCAAAACAATGAAGCAAAGGCAAATTTTTCTGGTGAGAGTACATATGTGAATTTTTAGAGATACTATGGTTTCCCTGGGGCACACTTATTACGGTTTTTGACGCCTAGAAATTTTCAGTATCTCACATTATATAAGGGGAAGAAGAGACATGACTGGTTTTATTTTTTACTGCTGTGTAAAATAGTTTACTGAGCTCTGTGTAAACACAGGGCTTTTCTAGTGGCATATTTTCCTTTTCCTGATAATGTATTTTGCAAACAAAGCCTTAAGCATAATAGATTCTCCAGACAGAATGGAAAGCAGGCTTGATGTCTGAGTTGAAAGTAACTGTGATAAAAGGTCAGCAGACAGCATGAATATCTGATGATTTCTCATCAGTGCCTCACAAAACAATTTCAACTCAACAAATATTTATTGAAAACTTACTTCATGATAAGCCAAACTCTATTCTGAGTTGTTATTAATTCTCGTTCTTATGTTCTGCTACTGCTGCTAAGTCGCTTCAGTCGTGTCCGACTCTGTGCGACCCCATAGACTGCAGCCCACCAGGCTCCTCTGTTCCTGGGATTTTCCAGGCAAAAATACTGGAGTGGGTTGCCATTTCCTTCTCCAGTGCATGAAAGTGAAAAGTGAAAGTGAAGTCGCTCAGTCTTCGACTCTTCGCGACCCCATGGACTGGAGCCTACGTGGCTCCTCCGCCCATGGGATTTTCCAGACAAGAGTACTGATAGGCTCTTAAATAGCCCAGATGTGAAGATGTTTGGTCTACCTAGGCAGAGGAGGAAACCATCATGGTAACTAAACATGAGTTTTCACCCCAAAATAAGAAAAAACAATGTAGGTTCTTCTGTCTTTCAAGGGTCCTACAGAACAAATGTGGATGACTGTCTAAATGCAGGATTTGTTACACTAATTGGCAAAAATAAAAGATTTTTATTTCCAATTTTCAGTTTTATGTATTCTTTTAGACATTTGGCCTGATATGTGAAATATGAAATCACCCATGGTGACAGTGCCTGTGTAAAAACTGAAGGTTCTCCTTTTTTCTTAGATTCTGTCATAATCTATGTTTTTAAGACAAGCTCCATTGAAACTACTGCTGCCAGCAAAAATCTTGCCATTTCCATTGAAAAGGCATGCAGATTTACTGAGCAGCTTCTCGTGTACTCAAGGATTTTTAAATAAGAATCAGTTTCACAAATGCAAAGAGATTTACAAGAAGAGAGGAATAAAAGTGAAACCTAAGAAAACCTATTCATTCGGATCATCTCAAGTCAAGGTCCCTCATGTTCAGAGAACAGTTCACGGCAGCAGTGGTGGCCAAATTTTCAGTGTATACCAGTTTTTAAATGGATAGACTGTTGGATTAATAAAGAGCTTACTTCAGTGGTAATTTGGACATGAGAAATCTTTTATGTAGAAATGTATTGAATGACCAGATATTAACTAAAACTCTCTGTGCAAGCAGCTCAGATAGATACTGTAATTGCATATCCATTTATTAAGGAGAATGGCTTAAATACAGGAGATAGAACCGTTGAACACTGAGCTCAAATTATAAATTTACCTCTATGGTTCTTACTCCTAGTAAGAAAAAGCCCACAAGAAACAAAATAGAACATCGTTTGACCTGTAGATTCCAGAGATGAAGTACATAGAACAGTATTTTAGTTTTATATTTATTTGAAGTATTTCTTTATTGTCCAGTAAGGTTGTTTAACACATGACAATTTTTTTAAATAATTGACATTTTACATTTATATTTTAAAGTGTTTACAGTGAGAATGAAAGTCACTGAACTATGAATTTATATTCTGAATAACAAGCCAGAGCCTGGAAAACATGTGAATGGCCAATAAAATTCAGTATATGATGTTCTCATTTTTCAAATGGATGAAAAACTGGAATTATGGAAACTGAGAATCCTGAAAAGAATCAATAATTTGTTTCCTTAACTAGAAAATTACTTTAACATTAATCCAAGGCTTTTGGAAGTTCCAAATAAACAGCAAATATAGGCATTGAATGTAACAAAAATATATCATTTTTAATTGTTTTGAAGAAATTTTCTTGAATTGCACTGTCTCAGACTACAGTACACTTGATCAGGTTAGATTGGGATGGGTTATAACATTGGAAATAATCATTAAATCAAATCCTAGTCACAGATTAATAAACTAGAGATGGAGTTGTCTTAGTGTAAGATGTCAGAGAAAAGTAGTTTATCACATACTCAAATCTGGGAAATATCTTTTGAGTCCCTTTCACATGCAAGTCTTTGGTTTAAATTCTATAGAGTACATAAAAATCAAAGAAAAATTTATGACCCTGAGGAACTCACAGTTTAAGGTGACGAATGCAAACAACCATTAGGAGAACCATACACTCTGTGACAGAGGCACGAAACAGCAGTCTCCAAAGAGGCTGACCCTTTATAAGGTTTGGAGATCTTCACATGAACAGTTACAGAAATCGGGAGAAAACTAGTCCAAATGTGGGGCAAATGGGTAAAACCTACATCTCCAGAACAGGCCAGCTTTAAGAGACTAGACCTAAACACACAAAGAACACACTAGATGCAAGTGAGGGCAATATTAAAATGGAAGGGCAGATACAATGTCGTGTTTGTTGCAAGCCAGGTCATCAATAATATCTAGTCAGAGATTACATGGAGAAAAGAAAAAGAACTCATTCAATTCCCATTGTTTTGCATCTTGCCAGAACCAAGTAGGCAAGATGTATCCAGTCAACCAACGGTGTGCAAGTCTCCCAAAGACCTAAGGCTCTATGGACAGAGGTGAGAATGGGAAAGATAAAAAGTAGGAAGAAGCTTTCCCATTTGGAGGATCTGAGAGGACTTCAAGAAAAGGTATTATATTAACTGCAATTAATTTAAAGTTTCAAATAAGTAATCATCTTGAAAAGAACATGTAAGTACCCATAAAAATCAAGGGTGTAAGAAATACATTTTGGACACAAGGGTCAACTGCTACAGGCCAGCAAAGAGGTGAGGCTACACCACAGATTCATCGGTAGGGTAGCTGGAAGTCAAGGAAGCTGTGTGAGTTGTGGGATACACAGAGCTGGCAGGTGCAGAGGTAGCCCATGTGGTTGGGAAATTGAGCAAATCTGTGTTTGTGTGGTTTCTCACTGCCAAAGAAGAGATTTGCAGACATGGACAGAGAGAAGGATAGAAAACATCTTTGTGAGAGTTCAAGTAAAACATCATTATGAATTATTTTTAATTGAAGTATAATTGCTTTACAATGTTGTGTTAGTATCTGCTGTACAAAAACGTGAGTCAACTATATGTATACATATATTCCCTCCCTCTTGGACCTCTCTCCAATCCTAAAATACATACAGCAACATACAGAGATGTATGAATATTTGTACATGTATTTCCTAGTTCTGTTTTCTGAGAGGTCCTTGAAATAGTGCCATCCCAATAGCAATGAACATGTCTAATACCCAGATTTTGGTTTCAGCACATCATCCACCATCAGAAGAAACTCTTAGGGAAATGGTTGATTCCACGGCAGGGGTGAAGCAAACACAGAATGAACCAGGATCATCTTCTTATGCCAAGTAGCAGAAAAATGTAAAGAACATAGGAGTCAGCTTAGGAATCCAAATCTAAAACAATTTGTATCAAAGTAAGTAAGAGTGATTGATTACTAACTCCTTGAACAAAATATGACTTTGTAAGTTCATATGGTGGCTCTAGTGGTAAAGAACCTGCCTGCCAAAGCAGGAAATGTAAGAGATATGGGTTCAGTCCCTGGATTGGGAAGATCCTCTAGAGTAGGAAATGGCAACCCACTCCAGTATTCTTGCCTGGGAAATCTCATGGACAGAGGAGGCTGGTGTGCTACAGCCCATGGGGTTGCAGAGTCGGACATGGCTGAACATCTGAGCATAAAGTAAACTAAAAAATAATAAAATAAAGTTCATATAATATGGGCTTCCCTGGTGGCTTAGATGGTAAAGAATCCACCTGCAATGCAGGAGATCCTGATTTAATCCCTGGGTTGGGAAGATCCCTTGGAAAAGGAAATGACAACCCACTCCAGTATTCTTGCCTGGAGAGTTCCATAGATAGAGGAGCTTGATGGCCTACAATCCATGGGGTCACAAATAAATAAACAAATGAACAAATAAAAAGAAAAACCTCTTCCTTACAGTAAAATGACAACAAATAAAAGAAAACAGAATGATGAAAATGGAAAATGGACTCTAACTCTACATGTTAAGTTTCTCTCAGAAGTAGCTGCAGTAAACTCTAGTGGGGTCAAATTTTTGAAGAGACATTTTCTCTTCTGTTTTCAACCTTCAGTCATTTTTCATCCATAATAAAAACACAACATCAAGTATTGATATCTGCCTGCATGAAACAGGAGAGTGCAGGAGGTAAATGGAGAATGTTAGGTTAGTTAATATGTTGGAATGGAGTATAACAGGTGATGTTCATTCTGGAAACTCACTTTGAGAACCACTGGCCTACCCTAACATTTTCCCCAGAAATCAATTTCCTGGCTTTGTTGGTAACTTACAGAAAGTTCATGAGTTTTGGAATCTGACCAGATCCAGGCTCAAATCCTAACTTTCTTCTAACTGTGTAAACCTAGCAAGTGGAATTTCAATAATCTAATACTTTTACAAGACTTTTTGTCATTGTTTAGTCACCAAGTCATGTCCGACTCTATTGAGCCCTATGGACTGTAGCCCACCAGGTTCCTCTGTCCATGGGATTTCCCAGGCAAGAATACTGGAATGATTTGCCATTTTCTTCTCCAGGGGATCTTCCTGCCAAGGATCAAGCTGGCATCTCATGCACTGGCAGGTGGGTTCATTACCACCGAGTCACCAGAATTAGTTATGTATCATTTATATGACTGTTTCCCTGAAGATTTGAATATAATATTATTATGGACTGGATGCTTGTGTCTCCTTAAATTTATCTGTTGGAATTCTAGCCCTCAGTGTGATGATGTTAGGAGGTGGGGCCTTTGAGAGGCAATAAGGATGGGGCCCTCATAAGTGGGATCAGTGCCCTTGTTTTAAAAAAATACATGTACCAGAGAACATGTATCCTCTATCTCTGCTTCTTCCTTGTGAGGATACAGTAAGTCTCAGTCTGCCCCCCAGAAGAGGGTTCTCACCAGAACTTGACATGCTGGCACCCTGATCTCATTCTTCAAGCCTACAGAACTGTGAGGAATAAATGTCTGATATTTACAAGCCACTCAGTCTATGCTACTTTATTATAGCAACCAAAACAAAGATAAGTGTCATGTTAAATAAATGAAATGTTTCATTTGTCATTATATCAAAACAGTATATTTTCTTATTTCAAGATTTTTTAAGATTAGAAAAATAATGAACCTCTGACTTATTCATTATACAAATCAAAGCCACAAGTGAAATGTTTACTGAAGGGAAAGTCAATAATTTAAGTACAATGAACTGTGTGAAGTCTGTAAGGAGCAGGAGTCTGTGTATTCAGTACCTTGGTAAAGCATCTAGAATAGCATCCTCCTCAATTTTAAAAGCAGATGCACTGAAATCCAGTTTCAAAATATTGGCCCAGAGCTGAGCTGTGGGTGCTCAACATGCATCACAGCAGTAAGCCGGGTTTCCTGACAGCTTCCTGGGAGGGAATGTTTTATTTCAAGAACAGATTTTTTGTGAATCACAAGTCCAGCTAGAGCTTCCTGCCTGAAAAAGCAAGAGAGCCTGTAAATAATCAGTTCAATCAAATAGCCAATCTTAATAAAAGTTGTAGAATATTATGATGCATGCCTCAGTGCATCAGATAGTCAGGGTCCTCCAGAAAAACAACGTTTTTTATATTCAGATAGATAAATAAATAAATATGTATATATACAGATAATATACATATATCACATATACATGTTACGTATATGTAGAGACAGAGGGAGACAGATGGAGAAGCAAAGAGAGACAGAGATATAGAGAAAGACAGACTGATTTTAACAAATTTACTCTCATAATTCTGGGGACTGTTAACTCAAAAATTCATAAGGAAACAAGTATCCTGGAAACTCAGGTAAGAGTTAAGAACTGACATTGTCGTTTTTAGTCTGAAATCTGTTAAGTAAGCTGGCAGTTTGGAAAATCAAGCAAGAGTTCTATGTCACAGTCTTGAGGCAGAATTTATTCTGTTCTAGAAAACCTAATTTTCTGCTCTGAAGACCTGACTGGATGAGACCCAGTCACATTTGGCTTCCCAGGTGGAACTAGTGGTAAAGAACCCGACTGTCAGCGCAGGACACTAGAGATAATGGTTTGATTCCTAGGTTAGGAAGATCCCAGGAGAAGAAAATGGCAACCCACTTCAGTATTCTTGCCTGGAGAATGCCATGGACAGAGGAGCCTGGAGGGCTGCAGTCCATGGGGTCACAAAAGAGTCTAACACAACTGGGCACTTCACACTTCACTCCATTCATATTACTGATGACAGTCTCCTTTCTTAAAATCAGCTGATTATAAATGCTAATTGTATCTGCAAAATACCTTCACAGTAACATAGAGACCAGTGTTTGAGCAAACGATTGGCCACTATGGTCAAGTTACCACACAAAATTAACTGTCACATTTAGTATCTTGTAAAAAAACTTAAATTCTCAACAAATTATTTTCAAGAAGAGTACATAAAAACTTGATGGCATTTAGAAAGTTATTCTTCAATGTTTTTACCTCAAAACCATAGAAATATGCATTCATATAGGACTCTAAAATATATCCAAAATTATTCAGAAGTTTATTCATTGTTGATAGGATCTACTCAAATACATATATAATGACTGGGGTTTAACTACCCTAACCCCTAACCATAGAAGACCAAAAAGGAGGAAGGAGTTTTAAGAAAGAAGGAAAGAAAGCCTAGAAGAAGGTGCTGCTGCTGCTAAGTCACTTCAGTTGTGCCCGACCCTGTGAGACCCATAGACGGCAGCCCACCAGGCTCCCCTGTCCCTGGGATTCTCCAGGCAAGAACGCTGGAGTGGGTTGCCATTTCCTTCTCCAATGCATGAAAGTGAAAAGTGAAAGTGAAGTCGCTAAGATGGCAAGAGAGGTGACAGAAAGAAAACATAAAACAGACGTAAAGAAATGAGGTTTTAATTAAAATCTACACAAACAATAACTCCAGTTTTATTTGAGAATATGGGCCAGAATAGCGTTACAAAGGAGAGTTAATTTGACATACAATATTGTGGACAGTTGGGGTGTATCCAGACTCACACTATTTAAAAAGAAATACTAACCTCATAGGCTTCCCTGGTGGCTCAGCTGGTGAAGAATCTGCCTGTAACATGGTAAGATCTGGGTTCGATCCCTGGGTTGGAAAGATCCTCTGGAGAAGGCAATGGCAACCCACTCCAATATTCTTGACTGAAAAATCCCATGGACAGAGGAGCCTGGCAGCTTAGAGTCCATGTGGTCGCAAAGAGTCGGACATGACTGAGTGACTAACTCTTCACTTCACTTCAACCCCATAGGCAATAATAGAAATAAGCTTCTTTTTTTTTTTAATTGCAGGGCATGGAACAATTTTAAAAATCTTACATGTAGAAAAGTAAGGAATTTAAACATAGCATGTAAATTCAGAGAACTTTCTAAAGTGGACACAAAGTCTTTGTACAGAAGACAGCAACACAAGTCTTTTTACCTTGCAAATCTCTTCCCCCTAGTCATGTTCTTCCTCTAATCCTGTTTATCTCCTTTAAACATGACATTCACTTTAAAGTTAGTAACTCTGGAAAGAAATCACGCAGTAAGCATTGGAAGGCAAAAAGCTGGGAAGGTTCAGATTAATTCATCACAGATCAGCCACATTCTGTCCACAGCTTTATCATCTTTTATTCTTGCATATAGAAAAACATCTTTAGTATATTTTTCACAAATTAATTGGGTTGGCTTAATCCCAGCAAGCACTTTTTTCTTTAAGTGGGATAAAGTACTTGAAATTTTAAGCATTTCTGGAATAATTTAAATATTTTACTTGTGGAAGTGGCTTTTCTACTGGGTTCATATAATTAGAGTTTACTAGCAAAAAAAAAAAAAACTAACAGAGAAGGCAATGGCACCCCACTCCAGTACTCTTGCCTGGAAAATCCCATGGATGGAGGAGCCTGGTGGGCTGCCGTCCATGGGGTCGCACAGAGTTGGACACGACTGAAGCAATGCAGCAGCAGCAGCAGCAGCAAAAAACTGAAAAATAATAATAATAATAATAATGTGCCTTAAGCTTACTCTTCAAATTTAAAAGCCAGAATCTAAAGTTAAAAAAAAAAGGTTCCTTATAAACTAGTAATTATCCAAAGAAAAATTGTAACCAGAAGAGAAAAATAAGGTATCAGGCCTAAGTTGAAACATTGCTGAAGACATCTGTAGTTTGTCTTCCTGATCTCGTAGTTATAGTATTGAGCACACACTTAATTCAGCCCTGCAGAGGTGAAAATAATGCATTTATAACTGTTTAATAAATGGTTTTCTTGTAACATTGGTAGATTGTAAATAATCAAGATAATACTGTCCTAGATAACAACATTGCTCAAAATACGTTCGTCATCTGATGTACGTCGTCTCATTTAATTTGTCCCTATAAAATAAGCTTGACAGGTAGATAATATTAATCTAATTTTAAGAACAGGGAACCTTGAAAAGAATTCTAGCAGGTATAAAGGTGAGACTAAGACTCCAACTTCTGACTCAAGAGTATTTTTCCTTGCAGTACTTTACGTGCCTTTGGTTTGGTTTATATCAAGCTAATATTACTGAAGACATTATGCTCAATATGATACCTTATATATGTGTAATTTAAAAAATATATAAATCATAACAGCAGAAGATTACCAGAAATTAGAAGATGGAGGAATGAGAGAGATGTGTAAAGGTACATATTTGTAACTAATAGACCAATATGCCCTGAAGATCTGATACAAAGTACAAGGATTATAGACAACAAAAGTGAAAATCACTCAGCTGGGTTCAACTCTTTGCAACCCTCACTCCATGGAATTCTCCAGGCCAGAATACTAGAATGTGTAGCCTTTCCCTTCTCCAGGGGCTCTTCCTAACCCAGGGATTGAATTTAGGTCTCCCACATTGTAGGTGGATTCTTTACCAGCTGAGCCACAAAGGAAGCTGAAGAATACTAGAGTGGGTAGCCTATCCTTTCTCCAGGGGATCTTCCCAACCCAGGTATTGAACCAGGGTTTCCTGCAGTAAATGCAGATTCTTTACCAACTGAGCTGTCAGGGAAGCCCTATAGACAACAAAACTGGATCATAAACGTTAAACTTGCTAAGCGACTTCACTTTCACTTTTCACTTTCCTGCATTGGAGAAGGAAATGGCAACCCACTCCAGTGTACTTGCCTGGAGAATCCCAGGGACGGCAGAGCCTGGTGGGCTGCCATCTATGGGGTTGCACAGAGTCAGACACAACTGAAGCGACTTAGCAGCAGAGACCAGATCTTAACTGTTCCTACCACCAGAAGAAATGATAATAATATGACATGATAGAGATGTTGGCTAATACACAATGACCAACATTTTGCAAAATAAACCTATGAAATCATTAAGTTGCACATTTTAAATGTTTACAATTTTGGATGTCAAATATATCTCAATAAAAAGTTTTTAATTAAATTTAAAGATTAAAAAGGGCTTACTGTGTGGCGTGTGCTCTAAATATATTAACTCATAATTTCTTGTATCCATTCTATGAGGAAGATTGTAATTTACAGACTGAGGTCCCACAACCACTCCACTTGCTAACATCAGGCCTCAGCTTTCGCCCTCAGCAATGTTTCAGAGTCTGTGATTTTAACCACTACTCCCCATTGTACCAAAAACTTTCATCTGAGATCATGGTTACCAGATTAGAACTAGAGACTCATTCTTGGAAAATCATTTCCTAAAAAGGCTTGGAATTGGTAGAAACTGTAGCACAAGTAGGGAGATGTAAAGAAAAGAAAACACAGTTACTGACCACATTCTTGGGCTAGACCTGGAGTTTTATTCGTTTGATTCATTCAATCTGTAGCCACTAAAAGTATCATATGCTATATAATCATCACAACTACTCCTTTGACTAGGTACGATCCCACTTGAAAAACGGAAAACTGAGACCCAGAGTCCTTAAATAATTTGCCTGTTATCAGAGCCAGGATTGAAAACTAGCTAAATTCGACCCCTAAGTCATTGTATTCTTACTTTGGTGCTTCTGCTGAACAATTCATTTAATTCAGTTGAGTAAATGTAGATCTGATAGCAACTTGCAATCCCTGAGCCACAAATAAATCACAGACAGCTCTGATCATTGTCTCCAAGTAGGAGATTCGCCTCAAAGCACTTTGTAGCACTTTTGTAAATAGTTTCTATTGAGAAACTTTTTCCCCAGGCCTGGTCTACAGCATTAATGCAGTTCCCCCACCCAGTGCTTCTTAGTTCTTTCTCATTCAAAAGTTTATTTCCTTCGCGGTGTTATGATAGATGATTTCATGTCTTACACAGATCAAGTTGCATTTTCTGTTTTTGCCTGTAACCTCTTCAAGGGCCTGAAACTCCAGCTCTGGCAGTAAGTAAAGCTCTTTAACAAAGATCAATGTCAGCAAGAACCTGGAATAAAGAGGCCTTCCCTGAGTTCTCCCCATAGCTACTGGTCATAGCCTGTCTACAAAGTCTGAGGTCACTTGGTAGGAGAGAATTCTAATAAAATAGCTGCTCATTTCTCACTTAGTGTCTCTCCCCATACGTGATGACATGCACTCAAAATAGCAATACAATTATGCAGCATTCATATTTGATGCTAGTACCTATCACTGAATAGGGATTCAATAAATATATTTTGAATGAATGTAAAGTAATCCTGAAGTTTCAACTTACTATTACAGTGACTTCACCAGACTATTGATTTTTCTTGTTAAATTAATATTGATTCTTCTTGTAAAACTNAGCAAGAACCTGGAATAAAGAGGCCTTCCCTGAGTTCTCCCCATAGCTACTGGTCATAGCCTATCTACAAAGTCTGAGGTCACTTGGTAGGAGAGAATTCTAATAAAATAGCTGCTCATTTCTCACTTAGTGTCTCTCCCCATACGTGATGACATGCACTCAAAATAGCAATACAATTATGCAGCATTCATATTTGATGCTAGTACCTATCACTGAATAGGGATTCAATAAATATATTTTGAATGAATGTAAAGTAATCCTGAAGTTTCAACTTACTATTACAGTGACTTCACCAGACTATTGATTTTTCTTGTTAAATTAATATTGATTCTTCTTGTAAAACTTATATTTATCATCAAGGAATCAAGGTGCATGTGAGAAGTAGGTTTTCAATTATTACACAAAGCAATTAAATACCCAAACCTGTGATAAATCAGACCAACATATGATTTTAATACAGAAATAAATGTTGTTCCTTATTGCCAAAAACATAGCATCTCTATGGGGAGTTCTCTATCTCACTTATAACATGCAGAATAAAATCTCTTATATAGCTTCCATGTATCAACACAGTTATTTTAGACAAAGGAATCATTCAATTTCCAATTCCCGAGCCATATTCAGTTGTTTATGCAAAGCTCTCAGTAGAGAATTATCCAAGCTTCTCACTCATTCAACTTCTTATTAGATCACCAAATGACTAAGTAAGATATTATATTGACAGAAAGAAAGAAAAAGTAAAACCCACTGTAAGAAACAAGTAGGTCTGCAAAACTATTTCTTCAATAATACCTTCATGTTTTCTTTTTCACACCTCAACCCTGTATTTCCCTCCATCGCTACCAATAATAGACAACTACAAGAAAACAAAAGCCTCTAAACATATTAATGTTAAATCATAGCATACCTAACAAGAAAAATATTTTTCTAACTCTAATGAGTAAGTGACAAGTTAAGGAAAATTCCTGATCTTCTGATGATTAGGTGACTGAAGTGAAGTGAAGTGAAAGTCGCTGTCGTGTCCAACTCTTTGTGACCCCATGGACTATACAGTCCATGGAATTCTCCAGGCCAGAATACTGGAGTGGGTACCCTTTCCCTTCTTCAGGGGATTTTCCAAACCCAGGGATCAAACCTAGGTCTCCCGCACTGCAGGCGGATTCTTTACCAACTGAGCCACAGGGAAGATTAGGTAATTAGCCTAACATAAATCAGTGTATATGCCAATACTGTGTACAGTACAATAACAAGCATGGTTTGCCTCGTCTTGGACTTTTCACTGAAGCAATTACTATGAGATGATTTCACTTTTTAACATTAAATTTTCAGAACATTGATTTACAGTGCAGAAAGCTGCTAAAAAAAAGATAAATAAAAGTATTACATAAAAACAAAGGGGTAGCTATCTTTAAAGTTTTGAAGTTATAATAATTGTTTAAAAAAATCTAAGTTCTGAGACTAGCGGTTTTGTAGCAGTCAAAAATTATGAATATACTTAAAATAACAACAATTCTTAGGATCAAATTCCCTTCAAACTACTTTGCTTATAGAGAAATATTGATTTGGGCAGACTGGGACTTGGCTCAAACAATAAAGAATCTGCCTGCAATGTAGGAGACCTGGGTTCATTCCCTGAGTTGGGAAGATCCCCTTAAGAAGGGCATGGCAACCCACCCCAGTTTTTTTGGCTGGGGAATCCTATGGACAGAGGAGCCTGGTGGGTTCAAGTCCACAGGGTCACAAAGAGTGCAACATGACTGAAATAACTTGGCACACAGCACATACACTGAGTATGACATCAAGTTCTTACTATAAGAAACTGGGTGGCTGGTGATGACTTTAACTGAAATTAAAAAACACAAGGAGAGAAGCAGATTTAGCCATATTTGGACTGTGGATCTTGATGGAATCCTCATGTGTTCTCCTGGGAGAGCTGAAGGTTAGATTTAGCGTGTTGAAGGCTATGATAGGCAGACTTCTAAGATGGCCCCCAATGATTGCTATGTGGTAGAATTCTCATCCTTATATAATTCCTTCCCCTAAAGAGTGAGTTGGATCTAGTGATTTCTGTCTATCCAATATGACAACAGTGATAAGATATTTCCATTGTTAGGTTAGAAAATTATGACTTCCTCTTGGCTAACAGATTCCTTCTCTTGCTGGCTTTGACAAAACAAGTTACCATGTTGGAAAATCCTCACAGAGCAAACTGAGGGCAGCCTCCAGCCAACAGCCAGTGAGGTACTGAGGCCTTCATTCAACATCCCTGAATCCTGCCAGCAACCATCTATATGAGCTTCAAAAGAGATCCTTACCCATTCAAACCTTCAGGTGAGACCCCCCGCCCACAACCCTAGATAATACCTTAATTATATTCTTAAAAGTGAAGCCGAGGACCTGTTAAACTACATCCAGATTTCTGACCTACAAAAGTTATGAAATAATACATGTGTTATTTTAAGCCACTGAATTTTGGGATAACTTGTTTCACAGTAATACATGACTAATACAATGGTAGTTAAAATTATAGAAGCAAATGCGATTTAAATGAAATGAAGCTATCCCCAGGTCAATCTTTCAAGGAAATAAGGAACGTTCTTGGGTTCCTATCTTCTCTTTAATTACCATTTCTGAGTTCCCAGATTTTCAGCTCTTTAACGTGTCACTAGATCTCCTTGTCAAAAAAGGAAACAAATTTGGCAAATTTATTCCTAATAAAGTGTTATTTTTCTATAATGTGGTAACTTAAGCAGAGGAAATATTTGTATTTGAGGAGAGAAGACAAGGAGAAATTCTCTAATGCTGCTTATATGACACTGATATTTATGGGTAAGAATTTTACCCCATCTACAACAGCCCCTACGTCACTCTACAGGGACTGACTTTAAACATGCACTTTATATGCCCAAAGAAATATTTAAATATACTTTTGTTTGATTCCAGGTTTAAGATTATGGTTTAAGATTCTCAAGGGTAAGCAACATTTAAGTTCATATCAAATCGAAACCATGAGTAAAACTTTTGTGTAAAGTATCTCTCACTTTCCAGAATGACTTGGTTGCTCAATGTTGACATTACACAAATCTTTATAGTAATATCAACTGGCTTCTGCATGTTATCCCAAGGCACAATAGCATAAATGATCAGAAAATCCTTTTCTTTCTGATAAATTTTATTTGGCTGCCTGAGGTGTTTAATTATGATTCTTAGTTAAAATGTAAGTATATATTTTTATATTATGCATTTGGAGGGCAGACTTTCCTGGATTTTTTCTCTTTGGGAGTAAATCAAAACATATTACAAGACTTTTACTCTATTTGGGAGAATATAAGCCCCAGAAAGGGGTCTGAATTGAAAACATGAGTGAAACTGGCTTTTCCACTGGTGCTTAACTCTTTAGCAACAACACACACAAGAACTTATGGATGCATATAATACATATTTGATTATCTACTAAATGACTCTGTTGTACCAATACAGTATACTAACACATATATATGGAATTTAGAAAGATGGTAATGATGACCCTGTATGCGAGACAGCAAAAGAGACACAGATAGATGTGTAGAGCGGACTTTTGGACTCTGAGGGAGAGGGAGAGGGT
>SJYQ01003092.1:490308-541438 GCA_006410935.1 Redunca redunca
TTTTTTTTTTCTTTAAGCCCAGAACTGATGATTACACAACAAACAACTCAGTTTAAACTCTGTACTAGGGATTATATAACAACAATGTACCCTGCTTGAGGACAGTTTCTCCTTCCTGAGAAACTTCTAATTAACCCTGGTATCTTAAAATCTAAATTATGGGAGTGGGTCTAGTAGGATTTTTCAATTGTTATATTCTAATCCTGTTATCCTAAAATGTAAATTGTGGGAGTGGGTCTGGTAAAATTTTCACAAACTTGAGACATTCTTTTGATTTATTGTAATAACTAATTTAAAAGTATATAATTCCCTTGCTAAAGACTAGCAGGCGGGGCACTCTCCACCCACTTCTGACATCTATGTCAGAAGCTTTCTCTGTCCCTTTTCACTGTAATAAAACTTGTGCCCCACAGGAGCCCTGAGTGGTCAAGCCTGGTCTCTGGTCCTGAAGCTAAATCTTCTTCTTTGGAGATCACAAATCCAACAGCGTTTACCCTAAGCTATCTCGATCCCACGGACTGCAGCACACCAGGCCACCCTGTCCATCACCAACTCCCAAAGCTTACTCAAACTCTTGTCCATTGAGTCGGTGATGCCATCCAAACATCTCATCCTCTGTCATCCCCTTCTCCTCCTGCCTTCAATCTTTTCCAGCATCAGGGTCTTTTCAAATGAGTCAGTCTTCACATCAGGTGACCAAAGTATTAGAGTTTCAGCTTCAGCATCAGTCCTTCCAATGAATATTCAGGACCCATTTCCTTTAGGATGGACTGGTTGGATCTCCTTGCAGTCCCAGGGACTCTCAGAGTCTTCTCCAATACCACAGTTCAAAAGCATCAATTCTTTGGCACTCAGCTTTCTTTATAGTCTAACTCTCACATCCATACATGACTACTGGAAAACCCATAGCTCTGACGAGACATACCTTTGTTGGCAAAGGAATGTCTCTGCTTTTTAATATGCTGTCTAAGTCGGTTATGACTTTTCTTCCAAAGAACAAGTGTCTTTTAATTTCATGGCTGCAGTCACCATCTGCTGTGATTTGGGAGCCCAAAAAATAAAGTGTCTCACTGTTTCCATTGTTTCCCCATCTATTTGCCATGAAGTGATGGGAGCAGATGCCATCATCTTAGTTTTTTGAATGTTGAGTTTTAAGTCAACTTTTTCACTCCTCTTTCACTTTCATCAAGAAGCTCTTTAGTTCTTCGTTTTCTGCCATAAGGACGGTGTCATCTGCGTATCTGAGTCTATTGATAGTTCTGGCAAACTTGATTCTAGCTTGTGCTTCATCCAGCCCAGTGTTTCACATGATGTACTCTGCATATAAGTTAAATAAGCATGGTGACAATATACAGCCTTAATGTACTCCTTTCCCTATTTGGAACCAGTCTGTTGTTCCATGTCCATTTCTAACTGTTGCTTCTTGACCTGCACACAGATTTCTCAGGAGGCAGCTCAGGTGGTTTGATATTCCCATCTCTTCAAGAATTTTCCAGTTTGTTGTGATCCACACAGTCAAAGGCTTTGGAATAGTCACTGAAACAGAAGTAGATGTTTTTCTGGAACTCTCTTGTTTTTTTCTATGATCCAACAGATGTTGGCAATTTGATCTCCAGCTCCTCTGCCTTTTCTAAATCCAGCTTGAACATCTGGAAGTTCTCTGTTCATGGACTGTTGAAGCTTGGCTTGGAGAATTTTGAGCATTACTTTGCTAGCATTTTCATCAATTTCTTACCCATGATGAAAACAATGTTACCTTTCTTCTGCTACAGGGAGGAACTTTTTCACACAGGATTTCATCTCCTGCTTTTAAGAAAAAGAAGGAAAAGTTCTCTCTGCCCCAACAACAACACACTAGCCACTGCTTGCAGCCAATAAGAAGCCACAATCTTGAACTTTTGTTCTTCTCCACTGAACTTTTGTTCAAAATAGCCCTCCCCAATTTCCTCCTAAAATCTAATAATAGTAAGCCTCTCTCCTTTGTTTCCTGAACTTGCCTATGATTCACCATCGCTTATCTGAACCAAATTACAGTTCTCTGCTATTTCTAAGTAAAACTATTTTGCTTGTAAAATCAATGGCTGTTTTATTTTTGAGATTAACACCAACATAGCATAACATTCACAGGTTTCGGTGGCTATCTTTTGGGGGATCATTTTTCAGCCTACCACAACACATGAACAGCAAGAGATACATTACATAACATGCAGCATAAGACTTTTAATCCACCTGTATTCCTTAGGTAATAAACTAACACTCGAAATCCAGAAATTTGCTGGATATCAGTAACATCTTCTTTAATGTAATTTATTCTTACATTGTAGCTACAGATACAATTTTTCATTCTCAGTAGTCAGAATGAAATAGATTTCTGGAAGCCAAAGATGTTGGTGGAATGGTCTATATAAGTAAGCATGGAGCCAGATTATTATAAAATTCTATTACTCACAAATGCCTCTATTAAGAGCACTGCATACGGGAAAGAAATTTATTGCTCTCCCTTTAGGATAGGAAAATCTGAAATAGCTCAATGTGGGACCTTAGCTCACCATAGAATTTTATTGCTGGATAGGATCTCAACCCTTTATCCTTACTTTTCAGATAAGAAAAGTGAGATTCAGGAGACCTGCTCACAGATCCCACAGCTAGTACAAGGCAGAATGAGACCCAAATTAATAGTTCTTCACTCCTCTTCCATGCTCTTCATTTTGAGCTATGCAACTCTCTTTTTTGTTTGGTCATTTACTGAAATAAAAGCTAGTTTTAATCACCTTCTTGTTTGGGTTTTTGAACCCTTAGAATTAAAACACGTTAATTGGTCTTTAGGCTTCCCTGGCGGCTCAGAGGTAAAGAATCCACCTGCAGTACAGGAGACATGTGTAGAAGACACGGGTTGGATCCCTGGGTCTCGAATATCCCTTGGAGAAGAAAATGGGCAACCCACTCCAGTATTCTTGCCTGAAAAATCCCATGGACAGAGAAGCCTGGCAGGCTACAGTCTATGGGGTCACAGAAGAGTCAGACACTATTTAGTGACTCAACAACACACAATTAGTGCTTAAGCCTTTATTTCTGGAGTTAGTAACATAAATGTTCTTACTAACCCCTTAACAGCAAAGGTCTAATCTGCCAAAGAGAGAATTCAAGAGGATGGTGCTTACTGCTTAAATGCTATCAGATTAATTTAAAGGAGTTGGTTCAGTTAAAGATTTAATGTGCACAAAAGGAAACAGAACTTGCAAGTATCCTCAGTACAGATATACTGAGCAGCAGCAGTGAGCAGGGCTGAATTTGTAATATCTGGGGAGGTTCCCACCTACAAACTGAAGATGCAGAAATTTTCTCTCCCACACCAAACAAGTCAGTTTGTGGTGTACTAAAAAAACTCACTGGCTATAGATCTATTTTTTTTCTCTTGAAGAGAGATCTGATAAAAGGGCAAAATGTCACTCTGATACCCTTTGTAAATCACCTGCTTTCAAGTTTACCAGGTAAGTTTAGCAAGGAGACAGTTGGTCATAACATAAGCTCCCCCTGTGTCTCTTAGTGATGGCAGGACACTGTTTAAGAAATCCGACCTTTAAAAATCTGAATGATTTTGAAATGATTTTGTTCTTGTAGTCACTCATAGCATAAAAGGAGATGTTACAATGGGGACCAAACACTTTCTCAGAATATATCTTGTTTAGACAGAACTCCCTGCTATTATTTATTCATGCCACTATAAATTATTCTCTTCAAATGAACTCAAGTCACGTAAACTCTGGCTTCCAGGAACCAGAGCATGCTTTCTTTTGGAGAGATGTGAATTTCACCTTGTTCCTAGAAAACTGAAAAATCAAATAACAAACAAACTCAGTGTTTACAATCAATACTTAGTTCAGTAACTCCTTAAGATTGTTTGACTTCAGTGTTGGTTGCAGTCTTGGGAGTATTAACAACTTGGAATCTTTTTTTAGCTCTCCGCTCCAAAACCAAGATGAGCTAGGGTAGGGAGTTGCCTTTATTATGGGGATCTGAAGGGGTGATCTGGCTTGTTTTATTTATTTTAAAGCCAAAAGCCAATTCAGGGATGATGAATAGTGTCAGTTTGACAGCATCAAAGACTGAAATTCTTCATTTCTTCCAAGGTTTAGCCGGGCAATGACTGTAATTTCTTCTACAGTTTATACAGTGAAGTGCTTTAACTCCTACCTGGATAAGCTGATTCTAAGAATGTGGTATCAAGATCATGGTCTACTCTGACAATTCCTTTTCTCTTGATATCCTTTGTTAGTATGAGGGTAGATGTATTAAAAGAGATTTTTACTTTTTAAAAGATTTTTTTTTCCAGTTGGGACTGAATGAAGCCTTCTGATTGAATTTATTCAGGTCAGCACACTGATTGAAGGCTGAAGTTGATCTGGACCTGACCCCAACTATGACTGATCTATGAGACCAATCTCAGATGGGCCTCAGATTTACTGACCCGAATTTTGCCAGACTGAAAGGAAAGCCTCATGGAAAGCTGACACTTACACAGTCTACCTTTCAACTTTAACAAAAACTTTACCCTGCTTTTTTGTTAATATGGAAGTGGTATATAGGAATGGATATTCTTTTATTACTGAGCGACATCCTTAGACAAAGAAAGAAAAACACCTGTTCATCTAGTCATTACTACCCAGATAATAAAATGACTTCTTTAAATGAGATTCATTTTCTCTGAGGCAATTTGTTTTTTACATATTTATTCCTATAAGTAACTAACTTAACAGCATTTAAACATTTTTATTGAAATAATTACAGAAACTCAATAAAAGGATAGAAGATATTATTTTATTATTTCTTATGCATNNNGAAAGGGCAGAACCATTATGATAATAAAATTTTGCTGAAGTAATGATGCTAGTTAAATTTGTGGAGCAACCACATGTAACAGCTGTTGCTAGAAACTTTTGGTTTAATAATGAAAATATAACTTACTTTAAGGTGTTTATAATCCCTTCAGAAAAACAATAATAATACACTGAGAAAAGGTAGCAATATGAACAAAATTGAAGTATTACCATCAAATATTGTCTCTTCTTAAAATCAGTCTCCTTTAGAGTGAACATTTTTATTACATCATTAAGTGTTACATAATGTGGCATGGACTCCAAATATTGATGGAATAATTCAAACAAAAAATAAATTTAATGAAGTGTGGGGTGTTTGAATTGTGAACTAGGATTTGGGGGAAAAAAAGTAGTTTTTAAAAGTAGGGTTGGGGAGGACACTGCCAGTTGAAAAATGCCATCAAACACTTGAATTATAAGCATGAATTATATTGGGACAGTGGAGCTTTCTCATTTCTATGGGGGATGAAACATACATTGAAGTGATCTTAATGAATATTGCTTCTTTCTTCACATGAACCTTTCAGGGAGTGAAAAACTGAGTGATTATTAGGATAATTTCAACACACCTCAAAAAAAATAATAAAACAAATCATAGCAAATTAAGTTGGAGGGTGAAAAAAGACGAAGCGCTATTTCTCCTCTTAAAGGACTGAATTTTGGAGTTAAGATTTGCTGCCCACAAGCTTGTCAGGAGATTTTTTTTTTAAATCCCTTTCTTGATTTAAAATGATGAAAGCTAAGTGAGGAATTTTCTTGAATTTATTAGACTTATGTAGCACTCTATAGTTTACAAGTATAATCACTTACATTACTCATTTTATCCTAACTGGAGACAGAATAGCTGATTCAAGTGTCATTATTTCCTAGCTGAATGCGTTTGATCTTTCCTTTTTCTATTCCTTTTGAAGTTTAGTTTTCTCTTCTGTTATATGAAAATAATAATACTTATCAAATAGAGCTGTAAATATTTTAAACATGTAGTGCTTGGAAGAGAGTTGGAGCTTGAGCATGAGTCCACCAAGTTGACTGTGCATTGCCACCACTTATAAGGTAACACGATCCACAAAAAATCAAGTAGCTTGCCAAAGACTTGATAGACTGATGAGACAGACGTAATAGTAGTCTTCGAAACTACTATTCTGTGATTTTTCTACACAAATACAAGTATTTCACCTATGATCATATTGATTAATGTGAGGGTCTCTAGATATATTTTCATTTACATTGAGTGGTATGTGCATCACTGTTATGCTTCTTAAACGATATATACACGGGGTGTATGCTGTGTACTACTGTTTTTCAAAATCACAGATTAAAACTTGATGTACCTTAAAAATGGGGGCAGAGCAATATTTTGTACTAAAATAAGCAACTATATATAAACTATATGTAATGAGGCAGACTTTTATTTTTTAATAAAAAGCCAAAAAATTGCTTGTAGAAGTTTGTTTTAGATCATATTTTCTTCTGTGCTTGGTACTTTTAGAAGGCAGTTTTGATGAGCAATGAAATACCATGTTAAAGATTACAAAGATGTTTCTGTCCCCCAGAAATCTACATTTCCCAGAATACAGACTAGAGATTGGCATGGTTTCTAATCCTCTCTTCATACTATAATTTCTATATATTCTTATATCAGCTCTTTCCCATTTCTCCTTCTCTTCCATTTTAAAGGAAGGTTTATTAAATATAGAATGGGAAAAGCAATCTGCAGAGGAAGACAAGCTTGACGCTTTCTGAAACGTATTCTGTATTCTAAAAGACATGATTTTACTTGAGATAAAATTCTTAACTATTTTAGATGGTCTTATATCACATTTGACAGACATCTGGATAGTAAGCTTTAAACTCAAACTTTTTACTGTTTTTGTGATGCTGGTGCTGGAAGACTGGAAACAGTTCTGCTTTACCTGGTTGGATCTTTGTTGAACTGTGCCAACAGAGGGCACTAGAGGGAACCTGGAAAACCAAGGAGAAGACTTACTGCTTCCTGTCCTGTCTCAGGGCCCTGAACATACACCTTCTCCCTACCAGTGACAATTCTTCAGTAAGCACAGTTAACTCCAATTTGCAGGTTTTCCAGCTGTCCCGTTGTCTTGCTTTAAATCATTGCTTTAGGCACTATTTCTTTCAAAATCATTACCTAAGTGCCTTGGTTATTATCACAAACAAGACTGACAGATATTTAGCTTGTGTTTTTTCTTTTTTTTCCAACTTGATCTGTGTCAGAAATCTCAAGAGCAGTCATCCTATCTCTCATCTCTCCTCCAAGAATTCCAGGTGGGATGGGTAATCTCCTTTTGTGATTACCGAAAAGAGTATTCAAAAAAGTAAAATGAAATTTGTCTCAACACTGTAAGCCATGAGGCTACAAGATTTTATTTCAAACCTTGTTTAAATGTGTCCATATAAAATATTACTGAATGAAGTAATTAATTGGGCTTTATAATTTTAAACATTCTCTTGAGAGCTTCTATGGGATTAGAACCTTTTTTTTTTTCATTTTCCTAACAGATGCAACATAAAATACACCAGAAAACTAAACCACTGTACCCTCACATCTGTTTTTCCTACTTTATACATCAAAGCCTTCCATTTTTTTCCTCTTTTTTTCCCCTCTGTGTAATGCTATAAAAAAGCTTGTAAAACAAAACATTTTCAGTTTGCTACCCTTTCATAGGAAATGAATACTCACAAGTTAATTTTTTTAATTTTTTAAAGTCCTTACTTTGAAGATGGTTAATCTTCTATAAAAGTAGAAAGGATGATATAACTAATTCCCATATATTCATTATGATGGTTAATTTTACACACCAACTTGTTTGGGCCACAGTGCCCAGATATTTGGCCAACCATATTCTAGATGTCTCTATGAAGCTGTCTGGGATGAGATTAACATTTGAATCAATAAACTTTGAGTAAAACAGATTGCCCTGTATAGTGTGAATGGTGGTGGTGGTGGTTTAGTCAGTAAGTCGTGTCTGACTCTTGCAGCCCCATGGACTGTAGCCCACCAGGATCCTCTGTCCCTGGGATTCTCCAGACAAGAATACCGGTGTGGGTTGCCATTTCCTTCTCCAGGGGATTTTCCCGACCCAGGGATTGAACCCGAGTCTCCTGCGTTGGAGGCAGATTCTTTACCTACTGAACTATGAGGGAAGCCCCTACTGTGGATGGGCTTTGTCTAAGCAACTGAAGTCCTGAACAGCACAAAAGACTGGCCTCCAGTTTCAAGCAGGAGAAAATTCTGCCAGAGAACAGCATTCAGATTGTATCGTATCTTCAGCTTGCTGACCCATCCTACAGATTTTGGCCTTGCCAGCCTCGATAATTGTATGAGCCAACTTCTTATAATAAATAAATATAAACACACATGCAAACACATACATCTTATTGGTTCTATTTCTCTAAAGAACCCTGAATAATACACATATCATCTCCATTAACAGTTGATAATTTCTATATTTACTTAATCTATTTTTGTGTGTAATAACTTAAAGTAAATACAGGTACATTACATTTCACCCCTAAATAGGTCATTACGTCACTATGTATAATCCTGAAAGTAATAGTTCCCTGAATAAGAAAATACTATTATTATACTTAACAAACAATTATTCTACATATCGTTTAATACTCACTTCGTCTTAGAATTCTCCCAATGATCCAAAAATGTCTTATTCAAACAAGAAGCCATTTAAGAACCAACCATTATGTTGGAGTGTGATGACACACCATACTTTAGATGATGTTGTTTTCCTCATAATGCATCATAATGAAAAGCACACAATGTCTGCACCATCTGTGATGCTAACATCGAATTCCCTGTTTAAGGGATGATGGCCTTACCCCTCCTCTGTAAAGTAACATCTTTTTCCCTTTGTGACAGTTAATCTCTGATGACATTTTGGCATCCTATAAATATCTGTAGTACTATTTCATCTAGCAATTTCATCATTCATGAATGATCCTTTCCTGAGTCAAATATTTTATCAGAAGTCCCCCCAAAAAAGTTAGCAGGATATCCAGTGATAAATTATGTAGGAGTAAAAGAGCAAGAGAATTTCAGAAAAACATCTACTTCTTCTTCAGTGACTACACTAAAATCTTTGACTCTGTAAATCACAACAAACTGTGGAAAATTCGTAAAGATATGGGAACACCAGGCCACCTTACCTGCCTCCTGAGAAATCTGTATGCAGGTCAAGAAGCATCAGTTAGAATTGGACATGGAACAACAGACTGGTTCCAAACTGGGAAAGGAGTATGTCAAGGCTGTATATTATCACCTGCCTTTTTATGCTTATATGCAGAGTTGTTGTTATGAAAGTCACTCAGTTGTGTCCGACTTTCTGTGACCCCATGGACTATACAGTTCATGGAATTCTCCAGGCCAGAATACTGGAGTGGAAAGCCTTTCTCTTCTCCAGGGGATCTTCCCAGCCCAGGGATTGAACCCAGGTCTCCTGCATTGAAGGTGGATTCTTTACCAGCTGAGCTACAAGAGAAGTCCATATGCAGAGTACATCACGTGAAATGCCGGGCTGAATGAAGCACAAACTGGAATCAAGATTGCCAGTAGAAATATCAATAACCTCAGATATACAGATAACACCACTCTTATATGGAAGAATGCAAAGAGGAGCTAAAGAGCCTCTTGATNATGGTATGGGGTGGGAGATGGGAGGGGATTCGTGTTTGGGAACGCATGTACACTCGTGGTGAATTAATGTTAATGTTTGGCAAAACCAATACAGTAATGTAAAGTAAACCAAAGTAAAAATAAAAATTAAAAAAAAAAACAACTCAACATTCAAAAAACTAAGATCATGATATCCACTCACATCACTTCATGGCAAAAGAAAATGGGGAAACAATGGAAACAGTAAGAGACTTTATTTTCTTGGGCTCCAAAATCACTGCAGATGGTGACTGCAGCCATGAAATTACAAGACGCTTACTCCTTGGAAGAAAAACTATGACCAACCTAGATAGCATATTCAAAAGCAGAGACATTACTTTGCTGACAAAGGTCCATCAAGTCAAAACTATGGTTTTTCCAGTAAGTCATGTATGGATGTGAGAGTTGGATCATAAAAAAAGCTGAGCACTGAAGAATTGATGCTTTTGAACTGTGGTGTTGGAGAAGATTCTTGAGAGTCCCTTGGACTGCAAGAAGATCAAGCCAGTCCATCCTAAAGGAAACCAGTCCTGAATATTCATTGGAAGGACTGATGCTGAAGCTGAAGCTCCAATACTCTGGCCACCTGATGGGAAGAACTGACTCATTAGAAAAGACCCTGATGCTGGGAAAGATTGAAGGTACAAGGAGAAGGGGATGACAGAGGATGAGATGGTTGAATGCCATCACTGGCTCAATGGACATGAGTTTGAGCAAGGTTTGGGAGTTAGTGATGGACAGGGAAGCCTGGCGTGCTGTAGTCCATGGGGTTGCAAAGAGCCAGATACGACTGGGCATCTGAACTGAACTGAACTACAGAGCTAGTTCTATTCTCCATCTCTTCCTAATTTTTTTAACTCTGAACATACAAGCATGGATACTCAGATTGTCATGGCTGAAACCAATAAAATCAAGAAAAAGAGAATTACTCTGGATGGAAGACAGCCTTCTTTAAGATCTGGTTTTTATAAGATGAGGGGAGTTTGAAGGATTAGCAAGAAATATTGATGTTCAGATTTCCCAACTTCCATGTCACTGTAAGAAAATTATTTTGTATATATTACATGAAATTTTCTGATAGAACCAAGAATCAATAATAGATAAATTATGCTTGGCAGTGCAAACCAAAGAGCTAACAGGTAACTTTTTCCCAGCTTTATTGAGATGTAATTGACAAAGAATTGAATTATTTTTATAAAGACCTAATTAAATAATATTTAGTGTATATAACCTATTAACACAGTTTTACCTGTTGCCATGTATTTTTGTATGATCTGGAGAACATTTAACTTTTTTATTCCCATTTGTTTCTCATATTCACTCTGAGTCAAAGGTTTTGAAACTCTGAGTTTTGCCTCTTTGACATTAGATTTTCACCTTTTACCTACCACTGCATATCTTCTGCATATATAAACTTACCTTCAACTTTACTAAGCCTGTCATGAAGGAACACCCACTGAGAATGAATGGAAAAGATATTAAAGTTTATGAGAATTTAGAAATTAACATTTTGATAGAAGCAAGATGATTTTGAGACAATACTGGAAAAAAGCCAGCTCTGTCTAAGTTTCTGGTCTGCTCTGGTAGATTGTGGAGGTTTAATTAAGATCCCAACAGACTTTTGAACTCGGAATACTTATTCAAACTCATTGAACCCTTTGAGGTCGACTTGTTGCTAATATTTTTCTATTTTAGAGTAAGATTTCCCATTGACACTAACCAACACCACCTCAATGTGGATAAGTGGAATAGGAAGTTCAAGATCACTGAACTCTTGTAAAATGACTTATTTATTGTTTTACTTAATTCCTCAGACATACTTCGTGGGCTTTTTCTACTATTATTATTAGATTTTTAAGGTCTATTTTCTATTCAGTGGCCCCGATCTTCCTAGGAAAATCCTGAACAACAGAGACAGCTGTTAAAAGAATGAACTCACTAATTAGTTTCATATTGGGAAAATAAATAGTGTAACAAGTAACTTACCTTATTGTTTATTTCTGAAGGGATAGTGTGGAAAACGTCCGCTCATGACTTAATTGCAATAAAATAAATTGGATTCAATTTGTATGCTTTGGTTGACAAATTTTTTAAGGGTAGATCTGTTCCAAATTAAAATAAGAATCTGTCCTCATAAGCTTGGTTGTTATCTATCTATCTATTTATTTATCTTTTTAGTCCAAGAAAAGTTTAGTGTTGAATAAATTATTCTCTGAAATCCAGATGGCATGCAACAGTCTGCTCCTTAAAGTACTCTAGCATTTTAGTCTGCACGTCATTCTATCATGCAAAATAAAATAAGAATGAGAACCTACTGAGAAATGATAGGTTTCTGTAGATTATAAATAAGTATCTCAGACACTGACATCAAATTGTTCTGTTTCAATAATGCAGTTTATTCTTTTCGTAGATCTCATTTTTTTCATTGTTTGATATTTCAGATTTCTTTTTCCCATCTTCATCCAAGCACTTACTGGTCTATTATGGACTGAATGTGTTCTTCTAAAACTCATCATAAGAAAACCCTACCCCCAAAATGTGATGGTATTAGGAGGTGGGACCTTTGGAGGAATTAGCATTAGAGGAGGTCATAAGGGCAGACTCCTCCAGAACAGGATAAGTGCTTTTGTAAGAGAAATTGCTTCTCTATTCTCTGCCATGTGAGGGATACTTGCTCAGTCAGGCCCGACTGTTTACAACCCCATGGATTGTAGCCTGCCAGCCTCCTCTGTCCATTTTATCCTCGAGGCAGGAATCCTGGCATGGTTGCCATTTCCTTCTCCACTCTGCCATGTGAGGATAACGACAAAATGACAGCCACCTACACTAGGCAATGGGTTCTTGCCGGACACTGGATCAGCAGGCACCTTGATTTTAGATTTCCCAGCCTGTAGAACTGTGAAAAATAAATGTATCTTACTTAAGTCACTCAATCCATGATCATTTGTTAGAGCAGCCAGAACCGACTAAAATTGTTTAAGCTAAATAATTGCATGTCACATACGAAAATAATATCTTTGAAAGATAATGCTGGTCAACTTCAGCATTTATGTTTTTACTTATTACTCAAAAGATCCAGTGTTCTGAAACTCACAAATTCATCTTCTTTCTGGACAAAATTTAAAATTAATGCCCATCAGAATTATTATGTGGTTCAACACAACTTCGCTTTTCATTTTTGTCTGGCGCCAGTCAAAGTGAAGACAAACCCACAGCCAGTTCCTGTTGGGGCACAAAATATCAATTTGTGTTTCTCTGTGACCACCACAGGCTAATTGGTGTCTAACCTGGGAAATCCTCAAGAACACTTAACTATTTATGAATGCCTTGCCTACATTATGTCACCTTAATCAGAAAAAAAGTGAGGAAGACGATGAGATCAGGGGAAGCAGTAAGGAAAGAGAGTGATTGAGGGAAAAAAAGACAGTAGTTACAAAGGATTTACAGTGGATTTCAGATTTCCTTTGCAATGTTCTCTAACAAAGTTTTAGAATAAAGGATCATTGTAATATGAAGTCAATTAGCACACTATGAAAAAATAGGTAGTTCTATAGAGACCATTAATTAAAATAATANTAACATTTTTATTAAATTTATTATTTTATTAAATATATTATTAAATTTTAACAAATCTTTGAGATAGTAATTTCAAGAAGTTACGTAAGTTTAACACACTCACTTGAAAAACTGTGTCCCATGTTTGCCTCAACTTGTAACATTTAGCTCTATAATAATTTAGGGGCTTTAATTTGCTTTCAAAATCTTTACCAAAGCAGTTTATTATACTTCTGTTTCTTACATCCAGCCATCTTCCAGGTTAAAAATACATTTCTTAAAAGTTTGTGCTAAAGCTCTTACTTTTCTTTATAAGTAGGTAAAATGAAAGTAAAAGTCGTTCAGTCATGTCTGACTCTTTGGGACCCATGGACTATACAGACCTTGGAATTCTCCAGGTCAGAATACTGGAGTGGGTAGCCTTTCCCTTCTCCAGAGCATCTTCCCAACCCAGGGATCATACCCAGCTCTCTCTCATTGAAGGCAGATTCTTTACCAGCTAAGCCACAAGGGAAGCCCAAGAACACTGGAGTCAGTAGCTTATCCCTTCTCCAACAGATCTTCCCGACCCAAGAATCAAACCAGGGTCTCCTACATTGCAGGCAGATACCAACTGAGCTAAGGGGGAAGCCCCTTTATAAGTAGGTCCATTAGATTTAATATAAATGATATCCAATAAATCTGTAAATTGCTGAGCTATGTATAAATTTCTTCTGGCTTCTGTCCTTGTTCTTTTGGTGATTCTGAAGTAAAAAAAAAAAAGTATCTATGATTGATTACTTGCTATGATAGAGTACTGCTAGAGAAGATGTGATTAGTGGTAAACCAGAGAGAAGATTCCAATTTATACCCCTCAAAGTCTGTTAACCATGTACAGTGTGGCAGAATGTATTTTTTTTAATGGCCACAGCAAAATTTCTGGTTACACAGCAGTATTTTCAAATCCTTGACATTCCCCCGTCAAGAAGTAGAGTCTATTTTCCCTACTTGAAAGAGAGTGGTACTTTAAATAAAATGTAAAGAATCCACCTCCAATGCAGGAGACCTGGGTTCAGTCCCTGGGTCGGGAAAATGCCCTGGAAAAGGGAGTGGCTACCCACTTCAATATTCTTGCCTGGAAAAGTGTATGGACGGAGGAACCTTGTGGCTACAGTCCATGGGGTTGCAAGAAGTTGGACACAACTGAGAGACTAATGCTTTCTCACTTCTCCCACAAGTGATGCCGTGTGACTTTGAGGTTAAGTTAGTTGTAAGTGATTACATGGCTTCTGCTGGACTTTCTCGAGTGCTTGGAATACTCATACTGGAACCTACCCACCAGGTGGAACTTGTAGGTGTTCAGCTAACAATTCCTGCTAAAATCCCAGATCGAGCATCAGTTGTTGGATGTGTGAGTAAAAGATTCCAGCCCTTAGCCTTCCAGCTGCCCCTGTTAACACTGAGGTGGTATGGATGATGCTTTAGTCCAATGGGGCTAGCATCCTTATGAGAAGAGAAAGAGACACTAGAGGGGCACGCATGCACTCCCTCTGGCTGTCTCTCTCTCTCCCCGCCCCACTGCCTGCCAGGAACACACAGAGGAAAGACTATGTGAAAACACAGGGAGAAGGTGGTCTTCTGCAAGCCAAGAAAAGAGAGAACTCACCAGAAGCCAACCCTGTGGGCACCTTAATCTTGGACTTCTAGCCTCCGGAACTGTGAGAAAATAAATTTCTGTGGTTTTAACCACTTAGTCAGGGCTGTTTTGTTATGGCAACCTGAGCAGACCAATACAGATTTTGGTATTCTGAGTAGGGCATTACTGTTAAAAAAAAGAAAAAAAACCTAAAAATATGACAGAAACATTGCCAGCTGGGATACAAGAGGACAGAAAAAGTGGGACAGAAAAAGGAACACTGTTGGATTTCAGGGATTCTAACAGATGGGACAATAGAACTATCCATCTTTGAACAAGTAGTGTTCTTCAAAGAAAGGGAAGGATGATCAAGAGGGCAATTCGGAGACACTCAGGAATCTCACTCCTACCACAGCCCCTGGGGGCCAGGCTCTTTCCCCAGTGATTTCTGAAGGTAAGGCTGGCTCAGCGTCTGTGGGTCAGGATGCTGCTTCCTAATGCCCAGGGGCAAGACCACCCTGCAGAGCTGCAGAGGCGAGACTGCCACCTAGAAATGTGGGGGTGACTCTTGAGTCCAGACACAGAGCACTGAGCCAAAGAGGATTCTTTTGAAGCTTTACAACCTGATGGAATTTTGCTTGATTGGAGCCTGTCGTCCATTTTTATTTCCAACTCTTCCCTTTTGGAATGGAACCCTCTGTCCTGGGCCTGTCCCACCTTGCTTGTATTTTGGAAGCATATAAGTTGTCTAATTTCACAAGTTCACACAGCTGGAGAGGAATAGTGAATCAGGAAATACTGTACCTCAGGTCTCACCTGCACTTGACTTACGTGAAATTTAGGCAAGGCTTTTGACTTGAAATTGGTGCTGGAATGGGTAAGATTTGTAGGGGCTGTTGGGATAGGTCAAGTATATGGCATACGAGACGGACATGAATTTTGGGAATGAGAAGGCAGAATGTCTTGAACTGAATTGTGTTCCTCCAAAATTCACAGGTTGAGGCCCCAACCCCTCATTTGGAAGATAGGGCCTCTAAGGAGACAATTAAGATTAAATGTGATCCTCGAAAGAATGAAATTTTGCCATTTGCATCAATATGGATGAACTTGAAAGGTATGGCATTCAGTGGAATAAGTTAGAGAAAGACAAATATTATATGATATAACTTATATGTGGAATCTAAAAAAATAAAACAAACTAGTGAAATAACAACAACAAAAAAGAAACAGACTCACAATTATAGAGAACAAACTAGTGGTTACCAGTCGGGATGTGGGAAGGGGAAGGGAAAAGACAGGGGTCATGGAGTGAGAGGTACAAATTATTTACTGTGTATAACATAAGCTACAAGGATATGTTATATAGCACAGGAAACACAGCCAATATTTTATAGGAACTATAAATGGACTATAACCTTTAAAAATTATAATTCACTATGTTGTACACCTAAAATTGATATAACATTGTAAATCAACTATACCTCAAGGAAAAAAGGGCAAAAAAAAATGAGAGACCCTAATCTAGTATCCTTACAAGGTGTTCTTATAAGAAGGAAGATCAGGGGCATGAGCACAGAGAGAGGCTACATGAGGACACAGCAAGAAGCTGAGTGTTAAAATACCCTTCCTCCCCACTTCCCTAAAATACTTGTCGAAAGGTTCTGAAATGACCTTTGAAATGTGTGCTAACGTACTGCAGTGGCAGAAAACATCAAGCTAAACCATTTTATTCCATCCCATAGTGAATTATTCACTATTCTGCTTTTCAAAACATTTTCTTCTAAGCTGCTACTTTATAAAATGTTTATACAAAGAGATACTGCAAATAGGGTTGAAATTATAAGTGTCTCTAGTGGGGATTAGAGCATAAGAAAAGGAAGAAAACATGCTGTTTTGAGTAACAGATGGAATTTGTTAACACTCAAACCCATCATTTTAACATTTGAGGTGAACTACCAAAGACAGATATGCTGAAAATAGAAAAAAAAAAGCACACTACTAAATAGTACAATACTAAATCATTTTATACAACATTCGTTTATGTCTATAAGGTGCAACAAAATTATATCATATTATTACAACCTCAAATTATAATTAAAATAAATTAGTTTATGCATTAGATATAAAATCTCCCTCTACTTATATTTATGTTTGTCTATATTTATTTACTTACTCTTCACATTGAAACTATGATCCTTGAATCTTCTGTATTTATAAGATAAGAATAATTTAATTCTGTATCTCAGGTTTGATTTATTTTTCTTCCTGATTGGGCAAATGGACTAATTCCCATAGATCATCCAGCATTATATATGATTTCATTATCTTTGTTTATTCAGATATTATTCAATGGTGAACTTGACGGTGACTATAAGACACAAGCTTGCAAAATAAGAGCTTTTCATTTAGATATCAAGAAGTCATTAGGATTAACAAGTTAATGTTTATCAAATGACTCTGAACATTCATGTGTATGGCTCTGCTTTAATACAAGAGATTATCTGGTAAGCCAAATTAACAGAAGTGAACAGCATGGCAAAACAGGAATCATCTGCTTTTAGGAATTAGGTAATTATATATAATTAATGGAAAGGAATAATAATTAGTGAATACATAACACTTACACAATAATCAGTTAACACTTTAAAAATAATTAACTTTGCTAATGACCATTTTCAACAAAATTAATGTAGTTTGCATGAGTAGCTGGTGACAACTAAAATACTAATAGGTCCTCATTACAGCACTGCCAGAGGGGATGGAGAGAATACAGTGAGAGTAAGGCTTCTTGTTTTTCATTAGTATACGCCTTGCATTACTTTTGCTGAGACATAATAATTCTCTCCTTCAGAAAATTTAGTTTTGTTAGAATTTAAATGATAAAGCATATCTGCACATATTTATGTTATATATATGCTACATATATTTATCTGTATTTACAATTACTGTATTTAAATGTATTAAATTCAGAGGAAGTAATTCGGTACTATTCTGTTTTCAAAACTTTTTATTTTTATAAATCAGGGTATCGCCAATTAAAAATGTTGTGATAGTTTCAGGGGAACATTGCAGGGACTCAGCCATACATGTATCCATTCTCCCCCTAACTCCCATCCCATCCAAACTGCTACATAACTTTGAGCAGAGTTCCATGTGCTATACAGTAGGTCTTATTGGTTATCCATTTTAAATATAGCAATGTGGACATGTCCATCCCAGACTCCCTAGCTATCCCTTCCCTCCAACCTTCCCCTGGCAATCATAAGTTAATTCTCTAGATCTGTGGGTCTCTTTCTGTTTTGTAAGTAAGTTCTCAGAGGAAGTCATTTTTGCACTATCTCAGTGACACTTTGTCTTTTCCTTCTCCTAATATTTGGTCACTTATCAGTTTGTTAATTTTTTCCATTTTAGACCTACTTCAGTTTTTCCATTCCACTTGCTCCCAATCACTACATGAAATCCTGTAGGTATCTTATTTTGTTTTTAACTCCTACATTCTACCTTATACATCATCAGCAATCTTGTTTTTCCCCTAAAACATGGTTTACTACTAGGTCTCAACCAACTCAAAAAGTATCAGTGGTTTGCCATTGCTTACAAGATAAAACCCCACACAGCAGCAAGACATTCAATGTGATCAAAGTCCAATCTAGCTTCCTTCTCAAATCTTACTTCACTCTTCTAATCCTGATTTTTATAGTTCTTGCAAGGATTATGTGCAATCCTTCTTTTCCTAAAATTAGTAATTCAGACATTCAATGGTAAGATGATGATGAAAACTCAAAGTACTCTAAGTTGCCAGCTATTGTAATGATCTTCCAAACTATGCTCAACTTTCTCATTGAGTATTCAGAAAAATAATTAGTAGTTAGCACGAGAAAGAGATCTAAATCCTGGTCAAGGAAACAATAAGATAAACCTTCCTGCTATGACCTTACCCACATCTAAGCACATTTTGAATACTGCCAACTCTTTCTAGGAGAGTAAGTATATGCTGTAGCAATTTGTCTTCTTTTTCTCATGTTCAGGGCTTCCCTCATAGCTCAGTCGGTAAAGAATCTGCCTGCAATGCAGGAGACTTGGGTTCGACTCCTGCATCAGGAAGATCCCGTGGAGAAGGAAATGGCAACCCACTCCAGTATTCTTGCCTGGAGAATACCATGGATAGAAGAGCATGGCAGGCTACAGTCCATGGGGTTGCAAGAGTCAGACATGATGGAGTGACTTTCACTACTTCTACTACTACTTCTCATCCTTGATTTTTTGGACATTTGCCTCATGATCTTACCAACTGTGGGGGGTGGGGCACAGGTTTGCTTATCTTAGACTCTTACATACTGCTCTTGGCAGAACATCTCTTGGGAGTCTTTTTGGAACAGGACATTTAGCTAAACTATAGGCAGGGGGAAAGACATGCAAGCGACTGAGCCCACAGTGTTGTCTCAAATACTACTAAAGGGCATCACTGAATATGAGGGAGATCACATTAGGAGCTGGGTCTCCTGAGAAGATGAAAAAGACACAAAGACAGAATGAATTAAACATGTGTGGTGTTAGGTACAGGGAGACCTTAGAAGTTATTTAGTCTTAATGGCTTATCTTGAAATGAGGTACAAAAGATATGGAGTGACTAGTATGGGGTTCTACAGTGAGTCCATGAGTGTGATATAGTTTCAAAATGAGCATTCTGACTGCTAACTGGTCCAGTTTTTCTGCTAAGCCACACTGTACATCAGGTGTCTCTAAAGTAGAGTGCGGGCCCTCCAGGATGTGAATAAACCCAACTGCTCTAGAGTGCAGGAAATGTTAGCATTTGTAATTACTTTCTAAACTTAAAAAATTAAAGAAATAAGTAATATTAAGTTTGACATTAGTCCCCTCAGTAAAACAATATATATGTCAGATGTTCATGTCATCTACAGTATTCAGGGGATGAGAAATGAGTGGAACATCTACAAGTAAGACAAATGGGACAAACTCTTTCATTCATGCTTTGTTTTCATTTTATTGATGTATGTAGTAGTCTACACTTGCACCAGAAAGAGGACTTTTAGATTATGATACTTGATTTTAACCAATAAGTGAACTTACAAATTGTACTATTCAGTTTCAACTAAATTAAACCTACACGAAGTGGACAAATGGCGAGGATTACATTATTGCTAATCCTAGTATAAGAACCTCACAGACCACACTGCAAAATAAAATTAATGAAAATCTGATCAGATATGTTAATATATCAACATTAAAATATTAAAGTTATCAAAAATGGTTAAAATTATGAACATATGTCCACATTCACTAACAAATAATCTCACCCTAAATGTATATTTTGCATAGACATATTGGTTAGTGGATAATGGTAGGTATAAATATAATAAATGAGTGAATAAATACATAGCTGGTATAGCCAAAAACTGCTCGAGTTAAGGAGCCAGATATCAAATAACAATTGGCCAATAACTGGAGACAATCCAAATGTCCATCAGCAGAAGAATGGATAAGCAAATTGTGGTATACTTACACAATGGAATACTACTCCACAATAAAAAAGAAAGAATTGGATGGATACAATCAACATTTGGAGCCAAATTTCTGATATGTTTTACTCATAATATGAGGCTATATCAAAAGAAAAAAGAACATACCAAGTGATTTCATTTGTATGATGTTCAAGTTAAAATTCTGTGGTGATAGAAATTAGAACAGTTGCTAAGGGATGGGAAAGGAATAAAAAAGGACATGGGAGGACTTTCTGGGACGATGAGTGTCCTGTGTCTGGTTTTCGTTGTTGGTTACACAGGTGCATATGCTGCATTAAAATTCATTAAATGCTACATATAATATCTGTTTCACTGTGTATAAAGTTTGTCTCAAAAAATTCTAAAAACACACATTTAAAAGAATAACATCAGGTGGAACTCACACTTTTAGCTAAGGCACCTATGTTCTAGCTCTTTTTTTATGATACTGTAATTTTCATTCATATGTCCACCTTTCCTCTTTATTGGGGGTGGATACTATGACTCATTTATTCCTAATTTATTCTACCACACACAGAGCATCCCTTGGCACTGGCTCAAGGCAGGTGTTGTTGAAGCAAATAAATGAAAAGGCACTAAATTTTATTTACAAGTTGTTTAATGTCCTTTTAATTAGCGAGCAGTTCTCCCACAATAACTCCAGGAGGAAGCTTCTCATTGCTGCTAAAACAATAGCAAATAAATTTCTCCAAGTCCCTCAGGCATTTTGGACTTTAAATCAGCCAGTTTGGGGCCCCAAAGGGCATTTTACTATCTTGGGACCTTATCTTAAGCCCAATTTCTCATTGATGTAAATGATGATAACAAGGCCCAACACACAAGGCGTCAAGGATTATAAGTGATACAGAAAAGCACTAAAACACTGTATGACACATGTAATAAACATGCCACAAGTGTTTGCTTTATTCCCACATTCTATAAGCTATGTGACTGCATTTCTCATGCAGTCATCAAAATAACAGTTGTTTCTCTCAACCTTTAAATGTGTGCAGATGGCCAGAGAGGTTCACTAATTTACCTCTTGTTCCTGCATAATTTAGAGTTGCTAACCTACTTCTCCCCCAGTTCTCTGTTTTTAATTTGGTGTGACTGGGTAAGTGGAAGTGTTACACTCCACACCTTCTGTGACTTGAGTGTCAGAAACCCTCTTTTAAACCCACTGGACACTTCCTCCAGAGCAAACCAAAACTCTTTCAGGGTGTGACAACTGAATCTAATAGTTCCTGGTAGAATTCAGTTTTATGAGACCACTAAATTATTCAAGGAGCTTCTCCCCTTCCACTTACTGCTTTACTGCCCATCTCACCCCAAAATGTGGTGTGTCAGTTGTTTCCTGCTAACTGCCTCTTAAGATATCCCGTTTTAAAAAGCAAAACCGGTGGGAAGAAAGCCAGCAGTGTATATTTATTCTGCTTCTATGAAAAACTTATTAAAAAAAAAAAAAAGGCAGTGTTTTATTTGTAGCAATAAACCTGAACTCTAATCTTAGAAAAGGATTAGACTCTAGACTCACAACCCATGAGCCATCACTAGAAATTCACAAGTCTCTGTCTAACAAACCCTCGTTTCCATTCTACAGTCATATCAAACCTACAGACTGCAGAGATAATAGGCTCTGAAATTTTGACTTTCATGAAACAATATCTACCAACTCCTTTATATATGCAATACTTTCAAATTTAATGTGTATGATTTCAAGGAAGAAAACTGTGAAGCTGGCAACTAGTCTCTTGATATGAGGATATTTAGATTTTAGTACTTTAACATAGAATAATTTTTCCTGAATCCTCTCATTCCTACCACATTTTCTAATTAAAATAAAGAAATAACTAATTTAATAAAATCAACTAATTTAAATGAGAAAAATGACCTTTATCTAACAAAGTGGTACTTTTACGGGACATGATGGAGGGAGATTTGTATAACCTCAGATGACTGCCAAGCCCACAATGTCCTCCTAAGAAAAGTGGCCAGAACCGGTCCTTTCCTATACATGATGCTTTCAAAGGTATATGGGGTGAAACCAATCTAGTCCTTTGGCAACACTGACTGCAGCAGTAATCAGTGTGCTAGTTAAAGACAACCAAGCTGGAGCAGGTCAAAAGTGAGGCCAACCACCTCTGAAGGGCTCTGTTCCGAAACTATACCAAATAGACTTCATTCGGAAACTAAACCCTGTGGTTTCATTCTGAAACTACACCTGAAGCAGGTCAAAAGTGAGGCCCACCACCTCTGAAGGGCTCCATTGTGAAACTATACCCAAACTGAAAGATGATAACCTAAGCCAATCAAATCTCCATATATTTAGAAACATAAACGATAAGTGAAAAAATATCTCACATTCCTATTAGATCCTAGATAATACTGAGTTACAGTTTCAGTTCTCCAAGAGTAGTACATGGTAATCTTAGAAAAACTTTCAACCTACTATTTCTATATAAATTTAATAAGCTCCCTGTGCCAAGGCAATTCCTGTGTGTCTTTCTTGTGGTATTAAAGAATCTGACTGACAAAACAATAACAGTGCTGGGAATAATGTATTTGTTTTCATATGCATAACAGAATAATAAAATAAAATAAAACCTTCATATTGACATCATAGACCATATTTCTTACGTGCAGCTTTCCTTACCACAGGGAACATGTTTAAAGGGAATACAATTTGAAGGAACAAAAGGAATTAATTTAGCGAAGCAGTTGACTGTGAAAAATATATGATTGAGAGAATAGTAACTGCAAATAAATAAATAGCGTACTTCATTATACTAAAGTCCCATTTTCCTCAGGGTGGCTCCAGGTAAAAAGTAGAGCTTTGCTTTAAAATAAAAGGTTGGCAAATACCAAGAGTAAAATGAAAATTCTCCCCAGTTTAGAATGGATACCAATTCCAGTCATTACTGACTTTTCACCAACAAAAGCAGGTAACTGGAAATAACGTAAACACAAATGCTACCCAGCCAAAAATAAAGAAAAACACTAAGTTGCAGCCACCAGTTCAGTTCAGTTTAGTCGCTCAGTCATGTCCGACTCTTTGCAACCCCATGAATTGCAGCATGCTATACGTCTTAAATAAACTCTTAGAAAGCAGTGTAGACTAGTTTGGATCATATTAATATCTCAAGTGGGTAGTAACTAGATAAAAAGGGCTTTTTATTCTAGCATAGCTAATTATTATTTCTCCCATAATTTTGCTTTCTCAATAATGTAAGCCCTGAATGCAGTTTGCACAAATGTCTTGTACTTTCCTGTAATAAATGCTATCCTATTTATAATGCAAGTCTAATTACATTTAGTCCTGAAAAGATTAATATTTTGCTACTTATAATTGGCTTTAGCAATAAGTCTTGTTATCATTTACTCTCTGTTAAAAGCATGTGACTTCATATATTCCAATGAAACTATTTTCTAATGTTTTAGTCTTGTCTTCCTGATTTCAGCCTTCATTTTTGTTCAATAATTTGAAGACATGGATTTTTTTTGCTGCTCCATCTATTATATTATACATACCTGGCCTTGAAATGTTTTTTTATACTTCTTTCTCCCACTTTTCTTGCATGGTGACTCCAAACCAGACTCATTCTCCCTCTTTATGCTAACTTCCTTTCTAACTCCAATCACTGCCTAGTTTTGTCTTCCTTTATGTTTGATCTTGTTCTAACTCTAAATAAATTTCTAAAATACAGAAACTTGTATATATGTCTGTTAACTTTTTAGTTGGAGGATTGAGCCAAAGTTATTAGTAGTGAGTTAGGTATTACAAGTTATTAGAAGCAGGTAGGTATTAGAAGGCAAGCATGAAAAATCTTGATTTCCAAAAAAGAATATCATATTTAAATAACAATCAGCTTTACTTGAGGTTAACAACATAAATTAAACTACTCAAAGGTCCCTGCTTAGAATCTGGCCCACTATTAGATCACAACTTCAGGAAAGTTGGCCCATCTTTTCTCAAAATGACAGAAGAAAAGTAGCTTGGCTTGTGAGCATAATTATTCTTCATCTACCCAGCACTAACCCAAGGGCAAATTAATTCAATCAGCCTCATCCAAACATTTACTGGTATTGTGTAAGTGACGGTCATCCGTGACAGATATTGTGAAAAACAGAACAATAATTTCAATATAAAAAGCATTTCTTCCTACACAAAACAGGAGGCAAAGGAAGGCCTGAAACCTGACCTTAGTCATCATTCTAGTGACTGCAATTTTAAATTAAACTATCCTTTTATGAAGGAGTAGAGGTTGGGTTTTTTCCTGCTCTATTTATATTTTATTACATTTTAAAAAATGAATTTATGCCATGTAGCATAAAAATGGAACACAGAAAGGATGAGAAAAGAGTAACTATCACTCCCCTCCCACTCCCTTAATTACAGAACAGAATCTTATAGACAATGCAATTACTTTGAAATATTTCTGTTTTCAGTATTTTATGACTATCTAATTTTCTAAAAAATGAAAGTTACTGTAAATATGCATCCTGAAAGGTCCTATACTTCTTAGCAATGAGAGATACACAGAAATACTTCAAAGTCTTTAAAATGAAATGGACCTATTAGTCCCTTTGAAAGTCACTCAGTTGTGTCCAATTCTTTGTGACCCCATGGACTATATAGTCCATGGAATTCTCCAGGCCTGGATACTGGAGTGCATAGCTGTTCTCTTCTCCAGGGGATTGTCCCAACCCAGGGATTGAACCCAGGTTTCCCCCACTGCAAGCAGATTCTTTACCAGCCGAGCCACCAGGGAAGCCCAAGAATACTGGAGTGGGTAGCCTAGCCTTTCTCCAGTGGATATTCCCAACCCAGGATTCGAACAGGGGTCTCCTACATTGCAGGTGGATTCTTCACCAGCTGAGTCCTTGTACTCCATGCAAATCGTCTAAGAAAGGCTATCTTTTGAAAGTCTAAGTCCATGAAACAAAATAAGGTTAAACTTAAAGTTTTGCCTGTGAAATTCAGAGTTCAAGTTGCATTGGAACTTCATTACTCAAGTGCAACCTTTTTTCAATAACATCAGATGAGATTATTTGTTTGGTTCAGGAATTCAGGTTATGGTGATGAAAATTGGAGGGTCACTCCTGGGTCTGATAACGTTAAAATCTGTGATTGGATTGGTTGGTTTGCATTCATGATTTATGAAACAATCTCTAAGTCAATACTTCTAGAATTCATGGAACCTTAGAGTGGAAAAGGACTAGAGACATCACCTGCAAAGAAATGACTTAATGATAGAAATGGAATCTAATGATTTAATAGTTAGGAGAGAGACAGCATGAAAACCATTTTCTCTGCCTCTTGGAGAAGTGTCTTACTCCACTAAAGCAAATACAAAGAAAACAATTTCTGTCCACTTGACGGTATCTTTTGGTTCCTAGAGCTTTCTTACACACTAACACTGCTTTCCTTATCTCTGGGCTCTGCTGAAGTGTTATTTTTCAATGCTTTTTGTTGTAATTGCTATTTATCTAAGCAAAAGAATAACTTTAATTGACTCCTTTTGGCTTGCATCTCAGCAGAAAATGTGAAAATTCAGCCCTAAGCTATTCCTTCAAATAATCAATACTTTATTTTTATTTGAACCAAAATTACATTTTTTAAGCATGTTCCAAAGCACTAAAATGCTATGTGTAGCCAAAAGGAAATACTTTTTTTGTTGTTATAAGAGCCCTTATCTAAAAAGCAAAGGATTCAACTCTCAATTCAACCACATTTTACAACAATCTTATTCTAATTGGTCTGAAAATAGGCTGTTATAATTTTATGGAATGCATAACTCTCCTTAACAAATTAATTGATCATTTATATAATGGCAAAAATAATATGTATAAATATATATATATACATATATGTATCTCAGAAGAATATTTCAGTCACCAGGAATAATTCATTAAAATACAGCTGAGTGAAAAAATAGAGCCAACACATGAGAAAACCAAAGGAAATAGAACAAAATGAAATCTAAGATTCATGTAAAAGCTTCATTTCCATACAGAAAAAAAGTGAATATAGACTTCATGAGCTGAAAATCATAAAGAAAATTTGACTAGAGCAGGAGGAAGAAACTAACAGGAAACAAGCAAGAGACAACAGAAAACAAATATTTTTGACTATTATTCTCACTTTTTGTTTGTGATACAAACTCTGATTTTCCACTCTCTGTCTGTTTGATTTTTTCATTTCCATATAGCAGTTAGAAATCAGACTAAGAAGGGAAAATGTATCAGAGAAAAAAAAAACCAACACAACCCTTCTCTTCAGCCAGATTTTAGGGGAGAAATTTCCAGGATCTGGAAACTGAGGGGAGGTACGCATAAATGGAGTGGTAATAGGGTAAAAGAGGTCCAGTCAACCTTTTTGATCATCTTCAGTAATGACTATTATCAGTCATGGCTGGACCTGCAAAGCTTCCAGCCCTGCTGGGTAACCATAGGCGTATTGAACTAAGTGACCTTCATGATTCTCAAATACTATAGTGGATCAATTGCATTTTAACATTTGCACAGCTGGTTGCTGGTTAAATGTGGGCAATTCCCCAAGTCCTCATTTGATTTTGGAATGTATCTGTTCACTTAAAGCACAGTGTAATGTGCTGCCTTGAACAGTGTATTTGTACCAGGGGAATTCATTCAGCAAACCTGTGTTCCCACAAGCAAAACCTCCCTCTTAGACAGACGGTGGAAGGCATTCCAGCTTCACTGGTCACAGCCCTAAATACACACTATCTGATGATGGTTATTTTTAAGCAGAGACATTATTAAGATTAGCAAAAGAATCAAAAGCCTTAAAAAAAAGAAAGGTTCAGCTGGCAAAATGAGTCCCCAGATGATTTATGATCCAACATGCAATTTATCAAATGTTGTCTGAATTTTCCTATATGTAGTTAAAAACTAACTAAAAATCTGATTATAAAATACCAGAAAAATTTCCCACAGATTCTAAAATAATAGGATAGGATAAATTATGAAAATTGTTACTAATAAATGTTAATTTATGGCATCTTATATATAGTCCATGGGGTGGCAAAGAGTCGGACACTGAGCGACTTTCCCTTTCACTTTTCATGCCTATCAGAGAGCTCTTAAATCTTTTTATTTTTTAAAAGAAATGTATATTGTTTTGTCCTGTTTTATGGTGATTTCTTTCTACCATGCAGTGAGGAAAACAAAAGCAATGCACTTCCTTCCTCAGAAAGCAATGGAGGTAAGATTATTGGATCAACTTAATCCTAGCTTCCCCTGTGGTTCAGCTGGTACAGAATCCACCTGCAATGGTGGGAGACCTGGGATTGATTGTTAGGTTGGGAAGATCCTCTGGAGAAGGGAAAGGCTACCCACTTCAGTATTCTGGCCTGGAGAATTCCAGGAGGGATCCTAAGAGTCAGACATGACTGAGCAACTTTCACTTTAATCCTAGCAGCCCCCCATAGCTGTTCCTGACAGGGGGGTTCAGAGCATTTCTGCTGCTGGGATTTAACAGTAAGCCCCTTGGTCCTGTTCCTCAAATTCTTTCCCCTAAAGCAAATTCTTCTTTCATAGTCATTTTAACTTCAGGAGAAACATACTTAGATGTTAAGTTTGTTCAATTGCTTCTTAAGGAAGAACTGCCTATATGACGTTTATACACAACCTCTGTAACTCTCCGTCTCTCCCTCTGTGAATGGGAATGATTGCAAAATTTATCTCAAAAAGTTTTGTGAGAAATAAAAGAACAGTTCATGTGAAGTATATGGTGAGCACCTAGCAGTTAGAATATATACCATGAACGTTAGCTTTTATGATCAACTGCCCTGCTAGAAGGAAAGAGGCAAAGGCTTCTTAAAACGAACTTGTAATTTAATATGTAAGACAGAAAGAGAGCAGAGGACAGTAAAAGAGGAAATAGAGTAATGCTGTTCAGTTGCTAAGTCATGTCCTACTCTTTTCAACCCCATGGACTGCAGCACACCAGGATTCCCTGTCCTTCACTATTTCCTGGAGTTTGGACAAATTCATGTCCATTAAGTTGGTGGTGCTGGAGTAATACCAAAGGCAAAAGACATTTTAAATCACTTTAATTCATGAAGTCATATCTGCTTCAAGCTCTAGTTAGAAACTCAAAGAATGAAAGTTGAGTTGATCTCCATTCCATTTTTTTTCTTTACAGAACATTCCATCTATTTCAAAGAGAGGCTACAGAAATATTACATTCATGAACATAGTGGAGATAAGTTAAACTCTGACAGCGATGATATTTTTGTTTATATCTTGTGCAACCTAAAATATCATCTATAAGGAAGTAACTCCATGTGGAGAGGGGAGGAGAGGGAGAGATGTATGGAAAGAGTAGCATGGAAACTTATGTTCATTTCAGTTCAGTTCAGTCACTCGTCGTGTCCAACTCTTTACGACCACATAACTGCAGCACGCCAGGCCTCCCTGTCCATCACCAACTCCCAGAGTCCACCCAAACCCATGTCCATTGAGTCAGTGATACCATCCAACCATCTCATTCTCTGTCATCCCCTTCTGCTCCTGCCCTCAATCTTTCCCAGCATCAAGGTCTTTTCAAATGAGTCAGCTCTTCACATCAGGTGGCCAAAGTATTGGAGTTTCAGCTTCAACACCAGTCCTTCCAATGAACACCCAGCACTGATTTCCCTTAGGATAGAATGGTTGGATGTCCTTGTAGTCCCAGAGACTCTCAACAGTCTTCTCCAGCACCGCAGTTCAAAAGCACCAATTCTTCAGGGCTCGGCTTTGTTCACAGTCCAACTCTCACATCCATACATGACCAATGGAAAAACCATAGCCTTGACTAGACTGACCTTAGTCGGCAAAGTAATGTCTCTGCTTTTTAATATGCTGTCTAGGTTGGTTATCTTTCATTCCAAGGCGTAAGCTTCTTTTAATTTCATGGCAAAAAATAAAGTCAGCCACTGTTTCCACTGTTTCCCCATCTATTTCCCATGAAGTGATGGGACCGGATGCCATGATCTTCGTTTTCTGAATGTTGAGCTTTCAGCCAACTTTTTCACTCTCCTCTTTCACTTTCATCAAGAGGCTCTTTAGTTCTTCTTCACTTTCTGCCATAAGGGTGGTGTCATCTGCATATCTGAGGTTACTGATATTTCTCCCAGCAGTCTTAATTCCAGCTTGTGCTTCTTCCAGCCCAGCGTTTCTCATGATGTACTCTGCATATAAGTTAAATAAGCAGGGTGACAAGATGCAGCCTTGACGTACTCCTTTTACTATTTGGAACCAGTCTGTTGTTCCATGTCCAGTTCTCACTGTTGCTTCCTGACCTGCATACAAGTTTCTCAAGAGGCAGGTCAGGTGGTCTGGTATTCTCATCTCTTTCAGAATTTTCCACAGTTTATTGTGATCCACACAGTCAACGGCTTTGGCATAGTCAATAAAGAAGAAATCGATTTTTTCCTGGAATTCTCTTGCTTTTTCAATGATCCAGTAGATGTTGGCAATTTGATCTCTGGTTCCTCTGCCTTTTGTAAAACCAGCTTGAACACCTGGAATTTCACAGTAAACGTATTGATGAAGCCTGGCTTGCAGAATTTTGAGCATTACCACCTCATGCAAAGAGTTGACTCATTGGAAAGGACTCTGATGCTGGGAGGGATTGGGGGCAGGAGGAGAAGGGGACGACAGAGGATGAGATGGCTGGATGGCATCACGGACTCGATGGACGTGAGTCTGAGTGAACTCTGGGAGTTGGTGATGGACAGGGAGGCCTGGTGTGCTGCAATTCATGGGGTTGCAAAGAGTCGGACATGACTGAGCAACTGAACTGAACTGAACTTACTAGCATGTGAGATGAGTGCAACTGTGTGGTAGATTGAGCATTCTTTGGTGTTGTCTTTCTTTAGGATTGAAATGAAAACTGACCCTTTTCAGTCCTGTGGCCACTGCTGAGTTTTCCAAATTTGCTGACATATTGAGTGCAGCACTTTCACAGCATCATCTTTCAGGTTTTGAAATAGCTCAACTGGAATTTCATCACCTCCTCTAGCTTTGTTCGTTGTGATGGTTCCTAAGGCCCACTTGACTTTGCATTCAAGGATGTCTGGCTCTAGGTGAGTGATCACACCATCGTGATTACCTGGGTCGTGAAGGTCTTTTTCGTACAGTTCTTCTGTGTATTTTTATCATCTCTTCTTAATATATTCTGCTTCTGTTAGGGCCCTACCATTTCTGTCCTTTATTGAGCCCATCTTTGCATGAAATGTTCCCTTGGTGTGTCTCATTTTCTTGAAGAGATCTCTAGTCTTTCCCATTCTGTTGTTTTCCTCTATTTCTTTGCATTGATCAATGAGGAAGGCTTTCTTATCTCTCCCTGCTATTCTTTGGAACTCTGCATTCAAATGGGTATATTTTTCCTTTTCTCCTTTGCTTTTTGCTTCTCTTCTTTTCACAGCTACTTGTAAGGCCTCCTCAGATAGCCATTTTTCTTTTTTGCCTTTCTTTTTCTTCAGGATGGTCTTGATCCCTGTCTCCTGTACAATGTCATGAACCTCCGTCCATAGTTCATCAGGCACTCTGTCTATCAGATCTAGTCCCTTAAATCTGTTTGTCACTTCCACTATATAATCATAAAGGATTTGATTTATTTAGGTCATATCTGAATGGTCTAGTGGTTTTCCTCACTTTGTTCAATTTAAGTCTGAATTTGGCAATAAAGTGTTCATGATCTGAGCCACAGTCAGCTCCCGGTCTTGTTTTTGCTCATTGTATAGAGCTTAACTGAGCAACTTCCCTTTCACTTTTCACTTTCATGCATTGGAGAAGGAAATGGCAACCCACTCCAGTGTTCTTGCCTGGAGAATCCCGGGGACGGGGGAGCCTGGTGGGCTGCCGTCTATGGGGTTGCACAGAGTTGGACACGACTGAAGTGACTTAGCAGGAGCAGCAGCAGTCTCTATGTTTGGCTGCAAAGAACATAATCAATCTGATTTTGGTGTTGACCATCTGGTGATGTCCATGTGTAGAATCTTCTCTTGTGTTGTTGGAAGAGGGTGTTTGTTATGACCAGCGCATTCTCTTGGAACAACTCTATTAGCCTTTGCTCTGCTTCATTCTGTACTCAAAGGCCAAATTTGCCTGTTACTCCAGGTGTTTCTTGACTTCCTACTTTTGTATTCCAGTCCCCTATAATGAAAAGGACTTTTTGGGGGGGGGTGGGTGTTAGTTCTAAAAGGTCTTATAGATCTTCATAAAACCATTCAACTTCAGCTTCTTCAGCATAACTGGTCAGGGCATAGACTTACATTACCATATGTCAAATACATAGCAATGGGAATTTGCTGAAAGGCTCAGAAAACTCAATCAGGGGCCCTGTATCAACCTAGAGGGGTGGAGTGGGGACGAAGATGGGGTGGAGGTTCAAAAGGGAGGGGATACATGTATACCTATAGCTGATTCATGTTGAGGTTTGACAGAAAACAACAAAATTCTATAAAGCAATTTTCCTTCAATAAAATAATAAATAAAAATTTTTAAAAAGAAGTAATGGGAAATGATATCAAGAGTGAGCTTTAAGTAATGAAAAACTCTCAAGATTTAACAACGCTATATCTAAAATATCTCCAAGAAACAATCTGACACAGATAGAGACATGTGCATGTATGTGTTTTTGTATTTTTAGATGCTTCAGGATTCATTATTTATTTAAAAACTAAGTGAAAATGAGCATGTATATGGTTGCAGGAGTGCAAAGTTAAAAAATAAAGTCAAAGAATTCTTTCCTAGAATTGTTCAGATGTCAACATTGCCATATTTGCCTTTATGCACAGAATTAATTCATTATTTTTCCAGTTGCTTCCTAGAAAGTTCTTGAAATTAAAGTTTTGTTTCTTTTGTGAAGAAGGATCAGACTTCAGAAAAACAGGAACCAACCCCAAGGGGTTAATGAGGATGGAAGAGATGAAAGGGAGACAGGGCTAGGTGATTGGTACAGCTGGGGATTGTTAATAGCAATCAAGGGCCACTATAAACAAATCAGCAGGAAATAGAGAGGCTCTACATTTTCCTGGCCTAGTAGCAGGAACCATCTGGACAGAGAGAATTTGGCTTAAAACTCTCATAAGGGAACTTGGGTGGTTTTTTTTTTAACCACTCCAGCATAGTAGGTCACTGAAGTAAACAAGTTGAACCTGCTTGTGCTATAACAGATTAAATTACTATCACAAAATATAAAATCCACAAAGGCTATGACTAACAACACAATAATATAGGAAAATTTTTACAGCTAGGGAAAAAATGGGTATAGTTTTAAGAGTAGTCAGGGAAGCTTAAAAAAAGAGAGAAAAGAAGGAAAAAGTTATTGGTTTATAATATATATATCTGTTTTCCAGAGTTTAAAAATCATCGGTTGTTTAATAGCATTTGAATCAGCAGAATCGGTGAGCATGATCAAATCTGTTTGAAAACATCTCTTAGGTAGTCCCGGGTCAAGGAACTGATAATGAGGATGGAAGTAAAGAAGAATCTGGAAAAACAGCCAGACTTTTCCTCCAACAGAAGGAAGGGCTAGTCATGATAGAAAGAATGACAACAGCCAAAGGATAGCTTTTCTTGACTTTTCCTTCTGTCTGTACATTTATAAATCTCCATCATCTCTGGCCCACTTTCAAATGTTTACTATACCCAGACCAGACTCCATATCTTTTTTTTTTTAACTTAGCATTTGCTATACTGCTTTATGTCTCCCTTTCTTTGTATCTGTAGGATGCAACATTTCACTGTCAAGGAGACAAACAGGCTTATCACCAGGGGGTAAGGGAATTCTCCATCTATGAATCAACAAGGTTAATTAGCTCTCTCGCTCCTGGCTTCTTTCTTTTTTAGATGTCAACTCTGTAAGCTGACTCTTTCAAATATTGAATCTAGTCAACTTTGACTTCAGAAGTTAAACAAAAGAACTGATATTAAACTCAAGTCAGTCTCTGTACTTAACTTGATTTTCGTTTTTTTGTTTTTGAATAGCTAGGGGGAAATGGATGTTAAAAAGTTGCTATGAAATACATTCACTATTGCTATCAGTTGGTAATTTAATCCTATGGGATACCCTTTTAAGATGTCTGCCCCCTTAGAGTTGAACTTAAACAGCCAAAAATGGCTGTTAGGCTTGCATCCAAGTTGTGGTCTCCATGTTCAACACTATATTGTGTAACTAAAAAGAACGTACAATGCAGAATCTCTGTGCTACCATTTAGCAGCTCTGTACACCTAGGCAAGCTGCACAACCTCTCTTCCATTTTCTCATCCACAAAGTGGAGAAAATAAATAGGACCCACTTAGAATGTTGCTGGAGGACTTAGCATTTCAATGTGAGCAAAGTCCTAAGCATTGTGCCAGGCACAAAGATCAGGCTCTTTTAAGACAAGTTAGCTCTTGTTTTTTTCTCCAGGAACTGCTTTTGAAGAATTTTATGACTGTCCTCCATTTTAGACAGACTCATTTGATTTGTACCCAGTCGTGAAATTATAAATATCTAGCTGTTCAGTTCAGTTCAGTTCAGTCGCTCAGTTGTGTCTGACTCTTTGTGACTCCATGGACTGCAGCACGCCAGGCCTCCCTGTCATTTAGCTGTAAATAGTTCTAGTTCTCTTTTGCCATTATTTCCTGTCAAGTGCATGATGTGTACACTATTCCCACCAAATAGAAGCAGAAACAATCTCTTGGTTTTTGCTTTTCTCTCCTGGGCAGCAATTATAATTTGCTTGAAACAAGTTTATTTTAAGTCATCAAATCTATTTCCCTATGGTGTCACTGTATACCACCTATCTAAATATTTTTTCTGCTGATTTATTTACTTGTTCTTTGAAATAAAAATAAAGACATTCATATGACAAAAATATAATTTACTTATCCAACAGTCTTACTAAAGGTATGTAAATTGACCCTTTGTTTACAGTGATGATTTTAAATATCATAGCAGCTTTAACCTAACACTAATTCCACAATCCTTAATTTGGATTTACACACAGAAGGAGAGATTTATATTAAGCACAGATTACATTGAAGAAGGAAAAATTTAGCCATATGACCAGACATCATAGAGTTATTCTTTCTTTCAATCATTAAATCAACAAATAGTTGGAATGCTTGGAGGTGCCAAGCTCTGCTACTCACTGAGCATATGACAGTGAAAAAAACGTCTTGCCCTCATGGGGCTTAAATTGTGGAGTGGAAGACAGGAAATAAATAGTATATGTGATGTGCCAGATTGTAATCAGTGCTGAGAAGACAAAGTAGGAAGAGAAAAAATGAAATGTACAGATAGGAGTTTGAATTTTTAAACATTGACTTAAGTGGCTCACTGGAAGATAAATTTTGACCAGAAAAAACCTGAAAGCACAAAAGAGCTTAACTCTACCAATATCTGAAGGAGCAGCATCTCAGGGAGATGGAGCAGCAAGTGTCAAGTTCTTGAATAAGGAGTATGCTTGACTGTTTGAGGAAGAACAAGGAGGAGGATGGGTGGGCATGAAGAGAATAAAGGGATGGAGAAGCAGAAGAAAATGACAGAGAAGCAATGGTGGCTTAGGCAGAAAAGGCCCTTTGTCTATTGTATGAGTCAGGTATGAAAACTGTCTAGAACATAGTTGGAAATCGTGTCTGACTCTTTGCGACCCCATGGACTGTAGCCTACCAGGTTCCTCCATCCATGGGATTTTCCAGGCAAGAATTCTGGAGTGGATTGCCATTTCCTTCTCCAGGAGATGTTCCTGACCCAGGGATTGAACCTCGGGTCTCCCACATTGTAGGCAGATGCTTTACCATCTGAGACACCAGGGAAGAGTTGTATCTCAGATTAAGATACTGTAAATAGAACATTTCAAAGAAGGAATTAGTTTTTTGGCTAGTCACACCAAAGATCTTTATTTATATGCATATTATCTACAATGGGTCCTCTGTAGACATCATCCTTGATTTAATCTAAGGCTAAAAAACATATTGGAGAAAATATGACCATTGAATCTTTTTTTTCTTACCTTCTATGCTAAATCCTGATAGCTCAGTTGGTAAAGAATCCACCTACATTGCAGGAGACCTGGGTTCAATCCCTAGGTTGGGAAAATCCCCTGGAGAAGAGAAAGGCTACCCACTTCAGTATTCTGGCCTGGAGAATTCCATGGACAGTCCATGGAGTTGCAAAGAGTCAGACATGACTGAGCAACTTTCACTTTCACATGCTAAATCACAGGATTAATCATTTCATAATTTACCTCAAATTTAAAATATGTGAGAAGTCAACAAAATCGGTAAAAAATAAAGTATGGGTCATAAAGCAATGGGTAAGGAGATCTACTCAATAAAAAGAATAGGTTATACCCCAGGCCTAAGGAATCTATAATGCTCAGTGAAGAAGATTCCTTCAGAGATTCCTTGAAGTCACTGTAAGGGAAAATCATACAGCAGAACATTGACAGGTCTATAAGATTATCTAATTGCCTTACAAATTTAAGACAAAAAATGCTCAAACTGAGGCATGAGAACTTTTCATGAAGTAAAAGTTTTAGGGCTGAAACACTGTTACAGAGTGAGTCACTGTTAGAAGATCAAATTCAACTGACATCAGTTAGGCAATGTGAAGAAGATGATGTTAGATCCTCAAGAGGAAATGGCATTACAACTTAGTGGGGAGGATAGATATTCCTTCAAAAGCCACGTTGAAATTTAAAACCGAAAGGAAACCAAAGACTTTCAGGCTCATTTTTATAACTTCAAGCATAAATTTACTGAGATAATATATATATATTTAACTAGACTATGTGAAACATATATAACTTCTTAATCTACTGTATTTGTTGCTGCTGCTGCTGCTGCTAAGTCACTTCAGTTGTGTCCAACTCTGTGCAATCCCATAGACGGCAGCCCACCAGGCTCCCCCCATCCCCGGGATTCTCCAGGCAAGAACACTGGAGTGGGTCGCCATTTCCTTCTCCAATGCATGAAAGTGAAAAGTGAAAGTGAAGTCGCTCAGTCGTGTCTGACTCTTCACGACCCCACGGACTGCAGCCTACCAGGCTCCTCCATCCATGGGATTTTCCAGGCAAGAGTACTGGAGTCGGGTATCATTGCCTTCTGTATTTATTTACCAGTAAAAAGAAAAGTGTGTTTTCCCTTGATTTTTTGGGGGAATTGTTTAGCAATTTCTCTATTTTGTAGCCATTATGAAATTTGCTCTTCCCATTCCTGATTGTTTCGTATCTCAAAAAATTAATGTCTATCAATAGAGATACAATAATTTTGATTTGTGAATAATAATGCTGACCTCTCAATATTTTATATATATATATACACACACACATACAGAAACCAGTTGGGAATTTTCTCTCCCCCTGCCTAGGAAGATTAAAATAGAATGCAAATTGACTTCTGTAAGTCTAACCCTTTCATTTCACATGGATAATAGAGTCATTCAATATGCAGAAGATACCTTAACACCATTACTTCAAATATTACATTTTTGTTCCAGATCAGCACTTATCAGGATTAATATTTACCTAAGATATTCAACCAAAATAAGTTTAAGATTTACTGTGAGCCAAGCCTAACGAGAATTTATCAGTTCACTCAAACAAAACGGCAAACAAAATCTGGAGACCATCTATTCTGTTCATGTAGCTCCTGCCCTATGCTTGAAGGCAAGAGCCCTACTGCTCCCCGTCATCACACAGCAGGCTTCTCATCTATCTACCAGTACTACCAGCAACGTGCTACCAATGTTTCATCTGGATCTCAAGGTCCCAGAGCCTCTTCCTAGCAAAGATGGAAGAAAGGAAGATGAACAGGAGAATGAAATCCACAGTCCTAGGCACAACTCCAACCTGGGATTTCTGATTGCTGCCAATCTTCTCTTCAAACCACCCCAATACCTTGAACAATGAGTTCAGTTCAGTCACTCAGTCATGTCCAGCTCTTTGCAACCCCATGGACTGTACACCAAGCTTCCCTGTCCATCACCAACTCCCAAAGCTTGCTCAAATTAATGTCCATCGAGCTGGTGATACCATCCAAATATCTCGTGCTCTGTCATCCCCTTCTCCTCCTGCCTTCAATCTTTTCCAGCATCACGGTTTTCTCCAATGAATCAGTTCTTTGCATCAGGGGGCCAAAATATTGAAGTTTCAGCTTCAGCATCAACCCTTCCAATGAATATTCAGGACTGATATCCTTTAGCATTGACGCATTTGATCTTCTTGCAGTTCAAAGGACTCTCAAGAGTCTTCTCCAACACCACAGTTCAAAAGCATCAATTCTTCGGCACTCAGCTTTCTTTATAGTCCAACTCTCACATCCATACAGGACCACTGGAAAAACCACAGCTTTTACTAGACGGACCTTTGTTGGCAAAGTAATGTCTCTGCTTTTTAATATGCTGTCTAGGTTGGTCATAGCTTTTCTTCCAAGGAGCAAGCGTCTTTTCATGGCTTCAGTCACCATCTGCAGAGCCCCCAAAAGTAAAGTGTCTCATTGTTTCCATTATTTCCCCATCTCTTTGCCATGAAGTGATGGGACAAGATGCCATGATCTTAGTGTTTTGTTGTTGTTGTTGCTCTTTTTATTTTTGTATTGAAGGAAGATTGCTTTACAGAATTTTGTTGTTTTCTGTCAAACCTCAACATGAATCAGCCATAGGTATACATATATCCTCTTTTGAACCTCCCTCCCATCTCCTGCCCCATCCTACCCCTCTAGATTGATACAGAGCCCCTGTTTGAGTTTCCTGAGCCAAACAGCAAATTCCTGTTGGTTATCTATTTTACACATGGTAATATGCTTCCATGTAACTCTTTCCATACATTTCACCCTGTCATCCCCACACCCCATGTCCATAAGTCTATTCTCTATGTCTATTTCTCCATTGCTGCCCTGTAAATAAATTCTTCAGTACCATTTTTCTAGATTCTGTATATATGTGTTAGAATATGACATTTATCTTTCTCTCTGATTCACTTCACTCGGTGTAATAGGTTCTAGGTTCATCCACCTCATTAGAACTGACGCAAACGCATTCCTTTTTATGGCTGATGCTGGGAGGGATTGGGGGCAGGAGGAAAAGGGGACAACAGAGGATGAGATGGCTGGATGGCATCACTGACTCGATGGACGTGAGTCTGAGTGAACTCCAGGAGTTGGTGATGGACAGGGAGGCCTGGCGTGCTGTGATTCATGGGGTCGCGAAGAGTCGGACACAACTGAGTGACTGAACTGAACTGAACTGAATATTCTACTGTGTATATGTATCACAACTTCTTTATCCATGCATCTGTCAGTGGACATCTAGGTTGCTTCCATGTTCTAGCTATTGTAAATAGTATTGCAATAAACAATGGGATACATGTGTCTTTTTCAATTTTGGTTTCCTCAAGGTATATACCTAGGACTGGGATTGCTGGGTCATATGGTGGTTTTATTCCTAGTTTGTAAGGGAATCTCCAAACTGTCTTCCATAGTGGCTGTATCAATTTACATTCCCACCAACGGTGCAAGAGCGTTCCCTTCTCTCCACACCCTCTCCAGCATTTGTTGTTTGTAGATTTTGTGATGATGGCCATTCTGACTGGTGTGAAGTGATATCTCATTATAGTTTTGATTTGCATTTCTCTAACAATGAGCTATGTTGAGCATCTTTCCATGTGTTTGTTAGCCATCTGTAGGTCTTCTTTGGAGAAATGTCTGTGTAAGTCTTTTTCCCATTTTTTGATTGGGTTGTTTGCTTTTTTGGCATTGAGTTGTATGAGCTGCTTGTATATTTTGGAAATTAATCTTTTATCAGTTGTTTCACTTGCTATCATTTTCTCCCATTCTGAGAGTTGTCTTTTCACCTTACTTATACTTTACTTTGCTGTGCAAAATCTTGTAAGTTCAATTATGTCCCACTTATTTACTTTTGTTTTTATTTCTGTTACTCTAGGAGGTGGGCCATAGAGAATCTTGCTTTGATTTATGTCATCAAGTGTTCTGCCTATGTTTTCCTCTAAGAGTTTTGTAGTTTCTGGTCTTACATTTAGGTTTTTAATCCATTTTGAGTTTATCTTTGTGTGTGGTGTTAGGAAGTGTTCTAATTTCATTCTTTTACATGTGGCTGTCCAGTTTCCCCAGCACCATTTACTGAAGAGGCTGTCTTTGCCCCATTGTATATTTTTGCCTCTGTTGTCAAAAATAAGGTACCCATAGGTGCATGGGTTTATTTCTGGGCTTTCTATCTTGTTCCGTTGGTCTAGATTTCTGTTTTTGTGCCAGTACCATACTGTCTTGATGACTGTAGGTTTGCAGTATAATCTGAAGTCAAGAAGGTTAATTCCTCCAGCTCCATTCTTCTTTCTCAAGACTGCTTTGGCTATTCAGGGTCTTTTATGTTTCCATACGAATTGTGAAATTTTTTGTCCTAGTTCTGTGAAAAATGCCATTGGTAATTTGATAGGGATTGCATTGAATCTGTAGATTGTGTTTGGTAGTATAGTCATTTTCACAGTATTGATTCTTCCTACCCAGGAACATGGAATATCTCTCTGTCTGTTTATGTCATATTTGATTTCTTTCATTAGTGTCATAATTTTCTGTGTACAGTTCTTTTGTCTCCTTAGGTAAGTTTATTCCTAAATATTTAATTCTCTTTGTTGCCATGGTGAATGGGATCGATTCCTCAATTTCTCTTTTTGATTTTTCATTGTTAGTATATAGAAATGCAAGTGATTTTGGGGTATTGATTTTGTATCCTACAACTTTGTTATATTCACTAATTAGCTGTAGTAATTTTCTGATACTATCTTTAGGGTTTTCTATGTATAGTATCATATCATCTGCAAACAGTGAGAGCTTTACTTCTTTTCCAATCTGGATTCCTTTTATTTATTTTTCTTCTCTGATTGCTGTAGCTAGGACTTCCAAAACTATGTTGAATAATAGTAGTGAAAGTGGACACCCTTGTCTTATTCCTGATCTTAGGGGGAATGCTTTCAGTTTTTCACCATTTAGAACAATGTTTGCTGTAGGCTTATCATATATGGCCTTTACCATGTTGAGGTAGGTTCCTTCTATGCCCATTTTTTGAAGTTTTAATCATAAATGGGTGCTGAATTTTGTCAAAGGCTTTTTCTGCACCTATTGAGATGATCATATGGGTCTTATCTTTCAATTTGTTAATGTGATATATCACATTGATTGATTTGCATGTACTGAGGAATCCTTGAATTCCTGGGATAACCCAACTTGATCATGGTGTATGAGCTTTTTGATGTGTTGCTGAATTCTGTTTGCTAAAATTTTGTTGAGGATTTTTGCATCTGTGTTCAACAGTGATATTGGCCTGTAGTTTTCTTTTTTCGTGTTGTCTTTGTCTGGTTTTGGTATCAGGGTGATGGCGGCCTTGTAGAATGAGTTTGGACATATTCTTTCCTCTGCACTTTTTTGAAAGTGTTTTAGAAGGCTAGGCATTAGCTCCTCTCTAAATGTTTGATAGAATTCTCCTGTGAAGCCATTAGGTCCTGGGCTTTTGTTTTGTGGAAAATTTTTAATCACAACTTCAATTTCAGTGCTTGTAATTGGGTTGTTCATAATTTCCATTTCTTCCTGGTTCAGTCTTGGAAGACTGAACTTCTCTAAGAATCTGTCCATTTCTTCTAGGTTATCCATTTTATTCCCATATAGTTGTTCATAATAGTCTCTTATAATCCTTTGTATTTCTGCACTGTATAATCTTAGTTTTCTGAAAGTTGAGTTTTAAGCCAGTTTTTTCACTCTCTTCTTTCACTTTCATCAACAGGCTCTTTAGTTCTTCTTCCCTTTCTGCCGAAAGAGTGGTGTCATCTGCATATCTGAGGTTATTGATATTTCTCCCAGCAGTCTTGATTCCAGCTTGTGCTTCATTGAGCCCAGCATTTCATATGATGTACTCTGCATATAAATTAAATAAGCAGGGTGACAATATACAGACTTGACGTACTCCTTTCCTGATTTGGAACCAGTCTGTTGTTCCATGTCCAGTTCTAACTGTTGCTTCTTGACCTGCATACAGATTTCTCAGCAAGCAGGTAAGGTGGTCTGGTATTCCCATCTCTTTAAGAATTTTCCACAGATGTTGTGATACACACAGTCAAAAGCTTTGGCGTAGTCAATAAAGCAGAAGTAGATATTTTTCTGGAACTGTCTTGCTTTTTCGATGATCCAGCAGATGTTGGCAATTTGATCTCTGGTTCCTCCGCCTTTTCTAAATCCACTTGAACATCTGGAAGTTCATGGTTCATGTACCATAAGTTATATTTTATTTACACTAGCCTCCACACTTCTGAAACTACTATAAAATATAAAATAGAAAATCAAGGAATACAGTTGAATCTGTTGATCAGCCTTTAAAAACAGTCTCACAATTATGACTATTAAACTTTAAAAGGTATATGGTCTTGCCATGCTAATATCAACTGATATTTGATACAAAGTAAATTATGATTCCCTGGTGGCTCTGACAGTAAAGAATCTGTCTCCAATGCAGGAGGCATGGACTGTAGCCTACCAGGCTCCTCCGTCCATGGGATTCTCCAGGCAAGAATACTGGAGTGGGTTGCCATTTCCTTCTCCAGGGGATCTTCCCGACCCAGGGATCGAACCCAGGTCTCCCGCATTGGAGGCAGACTCTTTAACCTCTGAGCCACCAGGGAAGCCCATTCAAGTTATGATTCCCTGATGGCTCTGACAATAAAGAATCTATCTTCAATGCAGGAGACCCAGGTTCAATCCCTGGGCCAGAAAGATCCCCTGGAGTAAATAAATGGCTACCTCACTCCACTATTCTTGCCTGGGGAATTCCATGGACAGAGGAGCCTGGTGGGCTACAGTCCATGGGGGTCACAAAGAGTCAGACACGACTGAGTGACTAACAATTTCACTTCAAGTTATGATTCAATTAGTACATATTATCCCAGGAAAACCAGACAGGATTTTTTTTATGACTTAAAAAATTATACCACACTTATTAGATATTTTAACTTGTTTTCAAGTAACTGCACTCACCACCATCAATAACAAAAATATGAAAAGTGAAAGTCGCTCAATCTTGTCTGACTCTTTGTGACCCCATGGACTACACAGTCCATGGAATTCTCTAGGCCAGAATACTGAAGTGGGTCGTCTTCCCCTCATCCAGGGGATCTTCTCAAGAGGCCATGAAAACTTCTGTCTAGGCTAATCTGCACTAGATTAGGAGTTTCCCTATGGTCACCTCCTGCCCAAACTTAATGCATTTGGGCCTTCTCATTATGAAATGTAAGAAATGAGAGTTATTAAGCCACTTTCAAGTAGAGTAACCATTTTCTAAATTTTTAAAAAGAATTTTATGGTTGCACTGGGTCTTCATTGCTCTACACAGGCTTCTCTCGCTGTGCCAAGCGGGGGCTACTCTTTGTCACACTGCATGGGCTTCTCATTCATTGTGGTGGCTTCTCTTGTGAAGGAGGATGGGCTCTAGGGTGGGGCAAGCTTCAGTAGTCATGGCATGTGGGCCTAGTTGTTCCATCATAAGTGGAATCTTCCTGGACCAGGGATTAAATCCATGTCCCCTGCATTGGTAGGCAGATTCCCATTCACTGTACCACCAAGGAAGTTCATAAATTAACCTTAAAATCAGATCAATAGTTGTCTTATCTATCTACCTACCTATCTATTCTTAGAGATACAATAGTCTTAAATCAAGATCTTATTTCTCTGTCCAGGGATTGAACCTAGCTGCCAGTCCACCAGAGGCTACAGGCTAGAGGCTAGAAGAAAAGTTCCCTGATTCTAACCCCATCTGAAACCAAGTATGTTGCAAAGAGGCAAAAACTGCAAAACAAGATACAAAACTTATTATCAGAGACACAGTACAACATATGGAAGAGCACACAGAGAAACAGTTTATTAATTTATGTCACAGGTAAGGCAGAGATACAGACCTAGGGAGGAGTGCAGGTGTCCTGAGTAAGGCATGCAATGTAGAGATGGCTTACATCACTTTTTTTAGCACAGTCCTTCTTGGTCTTTGTCTACATGTGACCAATTACGTTGTTTCTTTCTTCGCACTTGACTGGTCCTAGGACCCTCCACATGGTGCGTGAGCAATTTTTTTCTAAGATGATCCCATCATAGGTGGGTGCATGGGTGCATGTCCAGACTTTATGGGGTGGTGTCCCCCTCCCTTTTTGACCCCCCAAGAAGCTTTGCTGCATATATATGCATACAGGGAAGTCTTCCTGGACCTCAGGAGGGAGTGCTTTATCTCTGTACTTTTGCAGAACTCAGATTTAGCCTCTAGCTTTGTCCTTGGAGTATGTGGGTGAGAAAAAGCTTGAATTTTATTCTACTTGATGAACACCAGGTGTCCAGTCCAGGGGCCCATCTACCTTCTACCTCATATCCATCTATCTATATTTGTATATACACATACATGTATATATATGTTGAATTCTATTTCTATTATTCTAAGATCGTACTATAAATGTTTTATTTTTACACACACTACCACTGTAACTTCTATGTACAAAACTTCATCTTACTACCAAACCCACAATTAATCATCTGTTTTTTGTAGCATAACTCATTCCATACTCTTAAAATGATCTCTCATAACATTTCTGATTAAATCTAACATCTTTTTTTTTCTCATAACATTTCTGATAAATCTAACATCTTTTTTCTTTTTTACCATTTGAGTTCATATTGACCTATCTCCAGCTTTCAATGCCAAACTCTTTTTTTCCACTCTTTTCCCTATAAGTTCTTCCCAGCAGCCCACTATATCAGCCTGTGCAGTATTCCTCCTTCCTTCCTGAACCTTTCTATAGTTAACAGAAATAAGCTGACACCCCCTTCTCCTCAACTACAACATAAAATCCGCATGATTTCCTTTCTACCTTTCCCCCGATTTATACACATTAATTTAAAGTGCTTTTCTAATTAATTTTGTTTTAAAAAGAGCTAAGGCTTGCACATCTTGCATATGTCAACTTATTTAATCTTCACAACTATTATGTGAGTAAGCACATTATTAGTCCCATTTTACAGGGAAAGAAACTGAGGTGCATAGAAGAGAGTTACCAAATGTCATATGCTAGTGAGTTGAAGAGCTGGGATTTAAACAGAAGCATTATGACTCTTAACCATGACACTAATCTGCTCCTTTGTGTACAGTATTTATCCTTTATTCATATTTTTTAAGCTTATACATCTCTGGTGTCTGTTCTATTACACTAAAAACTCTATTGTTACAAGAACGATGTAGACAGTATTTATCCTTTATTCATATTTTTTAAGCTTATACATCTCTGGTGTCTGTTCTATTACACTAAAAACTCTATTGTTACAAGAACAATGTAGATAATTCAAACTATATTTGAATTTTTTTAACTTTCATTAATCTTTAGGAGTCAGTACATTCAGGACACTAACTTGGACAGGGCTATAAAAAAATGCTAATACATGAGGTAAAAAAGACAAGGAAGAGATGAGAGAAATATGATGAAGCTGTATAAATAATATATTTGCTGAGATTTTCTTTAGGAAATCCATCATCTCCTTTCAAAGTTGTCTACTGCCTCAAACCATTGCTGAAAGATCACATTAATATTCTAGTCCCTTCAGATGGATTACTTGCTTTGTCAGAAGTATTTGTTGGGGGGTTGTGGGTTGGACTAAAATACACCTCAAATGTTAAAATCATGTTGCTATTTACAGTATACTCTTTATATATACCTTAAATACATTATTTTACTTAGTTGTATCTCCCATGACCTCTTCTTTTTTCTTGGCTTGGAGTAAGTAAAATGACAAGATGGGAGAATGAATTTCTTAGGAAAACATTAATTTTTAGGAACTTAAAACAGTTTCTCATGATATACACCCACTCTTCCCCTTCCTAAGAACTAAATTACTCTCTTAATCGATGAGAATGTTTAGGCTACCATTGCAGCAACATCATTTTGTGTGTCAGTTTCTACTAAATAGTAATCAAGATAAAGAAATGAAAAAGGTTTGAGGGCCAGTGTCCATTCCCACAAGTGGGAAGCGATGTACACTTCTATCTTTACCATGCCCTACTTTTTATGGAAAGATATGCATGGGTAAATAAACACAAATTAAAAACTAAAACTCTCTCTTTCTCTTTTTGTCACACACACACAATAATAAATATAAAATAATCATCTTATTAATGGATTAATGTATAAAGTCCTTTTCTTTTATAAATTTTAAATTAAGTAACTAATAGTAAAAAAGCAGGTTGTCTCTTATCTGGTATTAATCATTCATATTTCAGAGGAAATGTGTTAGGATTAACAAAATAATTGCAGCTAAATTAATTGTGAAAGTGAATTTACTTTATATATCTTGTACCCCCTTCAGTTCAGTTCAGTTCAGTCGCTCAGTTGTGTCCGACTCTTCGCAACCCCATGAATCACAGCACGCCAGGCCTCCCTGTCCATCACCAACTCCTGGAGTTCACTCAGACTCCATCCAGTCAGTGATACCATCCAGCCATCTCATCCTCTGTGCTCCCTTAGATTCCTATTATTTGGAGTGAAATTTTATACTTCTTATGTTGTTTTTATATTTTGTACTCTCCACTAAGTGTACAATAAAAACAATAACTTAAAAGACTTTTACTGGTCAGCAAATAACAGCAGATGAAGTTAAGAGCTTTATTAAGGAAAAGATGTTATTGATGCTATTCTTTATTCTGTAACCAATAATTTTACAATTAACAGGAAATAAGCCAGTTGTTTCTCTGGTATAGACTTTTTCATAGGGATTCTTGTGATATGATTGCCAAGAATAGATTTTTACATCTACTTAATGGTCACTGAAGGAATGATACATTTTCAAAGTAAACCAATCAATTACTTTCAGTTTCAGAAGCTCTCTAGTATAGTAAAAGCAGAACGAAGTAAAAGGAAGTCTTCTAAACTGCCTAAAGAATGTTGCAAAATGTAAGTTTTATACCTGTAACATTAATAAGGACAAAATATATCTCTAAACTGAGAAAAATAATCGTTACTCTCTCTAAGCTTGTGACCAAATCACTAGATTTGATACATACAAGCTTTCTGTCTGTGAGTTTTCCTTTCACAAAAAGGGAATTACCCAGCACATTTTTACCACCCAGCAACACAGATAGCCTGCAATTATATTTAAGACAAATCCATATTGTGAAATCAAACAATCACTGCTGTATTAAAAGACTCAAGTAACACAAAGATCGTATTAACTCACAAAATCAATCAGTTGATGTTTGAAGTCAATAAAGAAGTCACTATAGCTGTTCTTCAAGCTATTCCTTTGATGGTTTTTTTTTTTTTTGCTTCCTTCCCAAAAATCAGGCCCTGATACTGGAAAGCTGAATTACAAACCTGTAGGTAGAGACATCTGTAAATGATACTGTAACCAATGGTCATGGCTAGATCCCAAATTTAATTAGGTGCAAAAAGATAAAAAGCAAGAGAGTTCCAGAAAAAAATCTATTTATGCTTTATTGACTATGCCAAAGCCTTTGACTGTGTGGATCACAATAAACAATGGAAAATTCTGAAAGAGATGGGAATACCAGACCACCTGACCTGCCTCTTGAGAAACCTGTATGCATGTCAGGAAGCGACAGTTAGAACTGGACATGGAACAACAGACTGGTTCCAAATAGGAAAAGGAGTACATCAAGGGTGTATATTGTCACCCTGTTTATTTAATTTCTATGCAGAGCACATCATGAGAAACGCTGGGCTGGAGGAAGCACAAACTGGAATCAAGATTGCTGGGAGAAATATCAGTAAACTCAGATATGCAGATGACACCACCCTTATGGCAGAAAGTGAAGAACTAAAAAGCCTTTTGATGAAAGTGAAAGAGGGGAGTGAAAAAATTGGCTTAAAGCTCAACATTCAGAAAACTAAGATCATGGCATCTAGTCCCATTATTTCATGGCAAATAGGTGGGGAAACAGTGGCTGACTTTATTTTTCTGGGCTCCAAAATCACTGCAGATGATGATTGCAGCCATGAAATTAAAAGGTGCTCACTCCTTGGAAGGAAAGTTATGACCAACCTAGACAGCATATTAAAAAGCAGAGACATTGCTTTGTCAACAAAGGTCTGTCTAGTCAAGGCTATGGTTTTTCCAGTGGTCACGTATAGATATGAGAGTTGGACTATAACAAAAGCTGAGCACAGAATTGATGCTTTTGAACTGTGGTATTGGAAAAGACTCTTGAGACTCCCTTGGACTGCAAGGAGATCCAACCAGTCCATCCTAAAGGAGATCAGTGCTGGGTTTTCATTACAAGGACTGATGTTGACGCTGAAACTCCAATACTTTGGCCACCTGATGTGAAGAGCTGATTCATTTGAAAAGACCCTGATGCTGGGGAAGATTGAAGGCAGGAAGAGAAGGGGACAACAGAGGATGAGATGGTTGGATGGCATCACCGACTCAGTGGACATGGGTTTGGGTGGACTCCAGGAGTTGGTGATGGACAGGGAGGCCTGGCGTGCTGTGTTTGGTGGGGTTGCAAAGAATTGAACACGACTGAGCAACTGAACTGAACTGTTCTCACCTGTACACAAGTGCTGAATTCAATATGACAAAGAAATAATCTTTCTTCTCCAAATTTCTTTATTATTACAAATCACCATGGAAAAAGTTCAGATTAATCAGATGGTGGTAATAGAAGTTGAATAGTTCAAAGTCATTGAGTTTGGCCAAAAGTGACAAAGATCTCAATATTTAGTGACTCAATAGGAACAGCTTTCTAAATAAAACTTTGAGGTGTTTATAAAAAAATAGACACAGGATTCACTCTAGATACAATTATGATGCTAGCTCTTCCTAGCAACTCTGCTGTTATAAACCCTCTAAGGATGCCCTATTCTCTCCATCAAAACATGTGTCCTATATTCTGATTCCAAAGGTTCCTAATCTCAGCTGTAACTATAGTAAAACAAAAAACCAAACTAAAGTGTTAATATGCCATGAAGTAAAGGGATCATTTGCTGACAATGACTGATTTTTACGTGGTTTAATAAGCCAAACTCCCCTTATAGCTTCTCTCATAGCTCAGTTGGTAAAGAATCTGCCTGCAATGCAGGAGACCCCAGTTCGACTCCTGGGTCGGGAAGATCCGCTGGAGAAGGGATAGGCTACCCACTCCAGTATTCTTGGGCTTCTCTGGTGGCTCAGCTGGTAAAGAATCTGCCAGCAATGTGGGAGACCTGGGTTCGATTCTTGGGTTTGGTAAGATCCCCTGGAGAAGGGAAAGGCTACCCATTCCAGTATTCTGGCCTGGAGAATCCATGGACTGTATAGTCCATGGGGTCGCAAAAAGTTGGACAGGATGAAGCAACTTTCACTCACTCACTACCTGAAACCAAACTACTACCAACATTATTTTTCCAAACAGCTATAAATGCACAGCAGAACTAAGCACATGAAGGAACTTATTTTTCCCACTGGGGTCTATTGCAAGATAAGAATTAGCAGGAGAACTTTTTCAAAACCTACGCTGTGTCACAGTGCAGACAGGGAACAGCGATGGGATTCCTCCAGATAATTCAAATAAAAACCCTTCCCTCAGTGCTTCTCAATCCTAATTGTGTATTATATCACCTTGTGAGCTTTTATTATAAACAAGTGCCAGGGCTCTTCCCTAATCCAATTAAGAAAGAACATCTATGATGTCTAGGGAATCAGTGTGTTTTAACAGTTCCCCAGGTGATTCTAATATGCAGCCAAGGTTAGAACCACTGCCTTATATTAAGAAGAAATTGGAAACCATGAAGTCACCGAGTTTGTAAGGAAAACTGACTACACTATTTACCATAAAATATATAAAACCTTATGGTTTCAGTTTTACTGTGTATAGTTACAAACTTTATATTTACAGTTGACTGAAGTTAGACACAGCCTAGTATGGGAGGAAGTTTGGGGGAAAAACAAAGATCTTAAATACCTTCTAGTTTCTTATTCTCTCAGCTTTATAATTTTCATTCATTGAAAAATTCTTACTCATTGAAAAATTCTTACTCATTGAAAAGTATCACTAAGACAACACCAGGTTCTTAGGCATAATAAGTTTTCAAATAAAATAATGATTAAAAATAGAGGATTTTTTCTTGCTTAGTAGGTTTTTTTGTTTGGTAGTTTAACAGGCTTGAAAGACAAATATCCTACAACCATCCTGAAGTGTTCTTGTAACATTTGATCAAGCAGAGACCATGACCTAAAAGAAGATATGGGCCTGAGAAAACTTTTGGAGGTGATGGATATATTCAGTATTTTGATTGTGGTAACTGTTTTGGGGTACATGTACATGTCAATATTTATCAAATTGTATACTTCAAATATATGCAAATATATATCAATTATACCTCAATAAAGTTAGAAACTATTAATATCATTATAATACTAAAAAAAAAAAAAGTAGAGACCTTGTCCTAAATCAAATGAGGAATCTCCACAGTTCTAATGCAGATAGAAGCTCAATATGCATTATTGATTGACAGGTGGAGGAAGGAGATAGTCTTAACCTGTTTATTTTAATTTCCAAGGCATTTAAAATATAAATTGTTTAATACATGTATTTAAATAAGATAGATATTTAAATACTTTGATTTTAGAAAAACAATGTGAATTTTCAGAAAACTTTTATAACTACAAAACTTTCTGTCAATTGCAGAAGTAACTTGGGAAAAGATGAAAGAACTAACGCATACAAAGAGTAAGAGGCATTGCAAACTATTATTTCAAAAATTCTCAGAATTAGCTTTAGGGATATTTTTGGTATTTGGAAAACATTAAGCTACTACAAATTCTTATTCAAAGAAGGCAATCTGTAAATAAAATATTGCAAATGTGAAATTGTGAGTGGAGTAAGCAATTATCTTCATCATCATATTATAAAGGTAACTGTTGTAATTCCATAAACTCCCTCCAAATTCCAATAATGACTGAAATGACATTGTTATTATGTAAAGCTTTGAGCACTGATTACTTGCCATAAATACTCCTGGTAAAACTGGTATCGCCAGTTATTTAAAGTAACTTTAACAGACATGAACTGATAGTATTTGGTGTAAAAAGCAAGATTAGAGGCTTCCAGACAGCATCAAAGTCCATACTTGTCTATTTTACAGAAATTGAAATGTGCTGTGCTGGCTTAGTTGTTCAGTTATGTTCGACTCCTTGCAACACCATGTACTATAACCACCAGGCTCCTCTGTCCATGGGATTCTCCAGGCAAGAATACTGGAGTGGGTTGCCATGCCCTCCTCCAGAGGATCTTACCAACCCAGGGATTGAATGCAGGTCTCCCTCATTGCAAGTGGATTCTTTACCTCCTAAGCCACCAGGGAAGCAGAATGAGACTAATTTATAACCTCTCAGGATCAGTCTCTGGAGAAAGCAATGGCATCCCACTCCAGTACTCTTGCCTGGAAAATCCCATGTACGGAGGAGCCTGGTAGGCTGCAGTCCATGGGGTCGCTGAGGGTCAGACACGACTGAGCGACTTCACTTTTACTTTTCACTTTCATGCATTGGAGAAGGAAATGGCAACCCACTCCAGTGTGATTGCCTGGAGAATCCCAGGGACGGGGGAGCCTGGTGGGCTGCCGTCTCTGGGGTCGCACAGAGTCGAACACGACTGAAGCGACTTAGCAGCAGCAGCAGCAGGATCAGTCTCTACATCTGAAAAGATGCAGATAATACCATGAAGCTATGGAAAGTTGGAATCACTTAGAATTACACGCTTTCGAACATAACTTTTTATAGCTGAAAAATTTGAAAATCTAGTATACTGATGTAAACTTAAATGTAGAAATAAAAATAGAAAATAATTTACCAA
>SJYQ01003094.1:8197-18653 GCA_006410935.1 Redunca redunca
AGCTCACCAGTTTAAAAAAAAAAGAGACTTTTCTCGTGGATTAAAAAGTTAAAATAAAAAGAGAAACTATATTGTTTCCAAAATATTTTTTATAGTTAACAGAAAGAATGCAAACTAAAAAATGCAAATGGTTCCAGAAATATATTAACCATTAAAAACTAGTAGCCATGTTAATATTGGGAAGATAAGCACAAACTTAATAGATATATGATGAGAAACTGACAAATTTATATCAGAGCTGATATGCTAATCTCTGAATTATCAATAGATAAAGCAATAAAAATTAATAGAGCTACAGAAGTTTTAGCTAACACAATTAACAAGCTTTTTATTTGCTCTAAGGAATAAAGCCTGAAAAGTCACTGGGGAAGTATCAAGTTAGAAAAGAAAAACAGAAGAAACCCCAAGAAAGCTGAAAAAAAGACATTAACGTCAAATGGATCCAAATGTATATGTAATGAGCCACCTTCTCTCCTAAACAATGCTGCAGAAGACATTATAACTTCCTCTCTGTTTCCCCTATTTTAGACACCATGCAGACTACTATCTTCCTATTAACTTATTTTTTCTTCAGAAGAGCTACATTATTGATTAGGTATTGGTTTTCCCCTGAAACCATGCCATGATTGAATTAGAATGTTTTTGTATTTGTCCTAGGAGCATCTGTTAGAGTTATTTTCATTGGGAATTAATACTTTCTGGTTTTCCTCTGAGGTGGTAGTTTTATACATAATGATTAGTTTTAAGTACATTTTGTAGGATCTGGGAATTAAACACACCCAGTGTTTTCCAGCTCATGTATAACCTCCATCACAGTGTTCTTACTTTGTTTTGCCCAGGAGACCCTCAAACATTCAAAGAGGTTTGCTGAACTTGTTTTCTTATGTTCCATCTGAAAGATGCTGGGAGCACCCCACTTCACGACGTTTCTCATCTTACTCTTTGCCTGTGCTTGTCAGCTTGCTCCTGAAGGCTTTGTCTCATCCTCCTCCTCTCTCAGTCTTAGTAGATTCAAGTTGAGTGTTAAGTCAGCTTCGGAATCATAAATCAGACCCTTGAAGAGACTTTGGAGATTAATTCAGTTTCATAAATAAGGCATCTAAGGCCCACACTCCCCCCCCCCCCCCGCCCGCCACACTAGTTTCCTTCTGAAACTTGGTCCTAAATCAGTTGATTTTTTCCCAGCCCCACTACTCATTCAGTAATACTGAGGATTTCGGCCTTGAAAATACAGAAGAGAAAACAAGAAACGAGGCTGCCACCGTGTGGTATGATACTTGAACAGAAAGAAGGAGTTTATTCAGAGAAGTCTGGGAATTGGGAAAATTGTGCAAGGTGAAATTTCCATTAATTAGAACAGTAATTACCAACTCTTAGTAATTACAACTTTTAGACCTAGCAACCTGGAGAAGGGCATGGCAACCACTCCAGTATTCTTGCTTGGAGAATCCCTTGGTTGGAGGAGCCTGGAGGGCTACAGTCCATGGGGTTGCAAAGAGTTGGAACGATTGATGTGATCTAGCACACGCAGACCTAGCCATGGAGCTGCCTGAAGTCCCAGGAAGATATTATAATTGACCCATGTCCACAGACTGAAAGGCCTGTAGAAGGCCCTTTGTTATTGTTTGGTGTTCAGTCCCTCAGTGGTGTCCGACTCTTTGCGATCCCATGGACTACAGCATACCAGGCTTTCCTGTCGTTCACTCTTCTGGAGTTTGCTCAAACTCATGTCCATTGAGTCGGTGATGCCATCCAACCATCTTATCCTTTGTCACCCGCTTCTCCTCCTGCCCTCAATCTTTCCCAGCATCAGGGTTTTTTCCCAATGTGCTGGGTCTTCACATCAGGTGGCCAAAGTATTGGAACTTCAGCTTCATCATCAATCCCTCTAGGTTCCTCTGTCCATGGGATTTCCCAGGCAAAAGTACTGGAGTGAGTGGGTTGCCATTTCCTCCTCCAGGGAATCTTCCTGACACAGGGATTGAATCCATGTCTCCTGCATTGGAAGGTGGATTCTTTACCACTGAGCCACCAGGGAAGCCCAAACCTATGGGTCTGTCTTACCTCACTTGAAATTAATGAAGATGGGTAAGGGGTACTATGTAAGAAACTCTTTTCCTGCTTTCTAATGGTTAGAAATGGGCTGCCCCTATCTTTGTGACCCCATGGACTATAGCCCACCAGGCTCCTCTGTCCATGGGATTCTCCAGGCAAGAATACTGGAGTGGGTTGCCATTTCCTTCTCCAAGGGATCTTCCTGACCCAGGGATAGAACCCAGGTCTCCCACATTGTAGGCAGATGCTTTAACCTCTGAGCCACCAGGGATCCCTAACATTCTTAAAGAAGCCTAATAATCTCAAAGGCCCAATTTCCTTTATTAATATATTAAGCCCATTTTATGTTTTTCAAACTTAAAAATCTAGAATATTTGAAATAAATCGTACAACAGGTTTGACTAGATGAACCCTGGCCTCATGATTACGAACTTGAGCTCTGGAGGTAGACCTATTTTGGATTCAAATTCCAGTGCCACCACTTATATGATGACTTGGTCAAATTATTCAACTTCTCCAGTCTCAGTTTTCATCTGAAAATGGGGCTAGTAATCTCTACTCACTGGACTGTGGCGAAGATTACACAGGAAGAGGCATGCACAGAATTTAGCAGAATGCCTAACTTAGTTAATGCCTAACATTTACTTAGTGCTCCATAGATGTTAAGGTGATAAAATCTCATAGAGGCAGAGATGAGTACAACTACACTTTTAATGTAATCAGAATGAAGCTATCAAATTTCTTAAAGAAAACCATAACTTCTATTGAATTTTTAAATGCTTTCTCAGATAAGATGTCATCCTAAAAATTCTTGCTAGCAGGATTTCACAAACGCAGGACCGTAGTTGAGGCACCACATTTTTTACCTAGTACATGGAATTTCTTAGCACATTACACAAAAATTAGTCTCTTGGCAATAAAGTCAGGCTGAGTTAGTGAAGAGCAGCAATTTTCTAGTTAGTTGGTCCTATGTTCAGGTTTTTAGATCCATCACTTAATAGCTGTGTGTTGGAACTTCATCATATGCTTGTTAAAATAAAAAGAATAGTAGCATGTAGTTAGTTACCTGATGGCTCAATGGTAAAGAACCCACCTGTCAATGCAGGAGATGTGGTTTGATCCCTAGGTCAGGAAGATCCCCTGGAGAAGGAGATGGCAACCCATTCCAATATTCTTTCCAGGAAAATCCCATGGATAGAGGAGCCTGGGGGGCTACAGTTCATGGGATCACAAAAGTATTGAACACGACTTAGCAACTAACAACAAAGCAAGTACTTACATAATGCTTATATAAGTACTTAGGGCTTCCCTGGTGGCACAGAGGATAAAGCGTCTGCCTGCAATGCAGGAGACCTGGGTTCAATCCCTGGGTTGGGAAGATCCCCTGGAGAAGGAACTGGCAACCCACTCCAGTATTCTTGCCTGGAGAATCCCATGGACAGAGGAGCCTGGAGGGCTACAGTCCACGGGGTCTCAAAGAGTCGGACACGACTGAGCAACTTCACACACACACACACATAACAATGAAGATTCTGTCATCCCGCATCAGGGAGATAATGTGTGCGAGCATCTGTCCTAGAGCAAGTCTCAGGAAATGTTTTTCGTTGCCTTGAAATTCTCTGAACATGGTGATGGTGATGTCTAGAGAAACCTTAGGGTTTAGATCCCTGGGAAGTTGGTTTACAAATCCATTTTGTATGATGAACATACAAATACAAACACATAAAGAGAATGGTTTTTGACAGTGTTCCAATTATCAAGATATTGCTGTCAGCTCCAAATTCATCCTTTTGCTTGCTCAGCTCTAAATCCACTGGAGCTGGATTTTATAAGCATCTCTCCTTTGCAGCTGATGGGTTATTAAGCTTTGTCAGTAGAGGGCGCTGGAGGGACATGGCAGGAGGAAGAGTGTCCTTTGTGTTCACCCATGTGCTCCTTCTAGCACTTCCTTCCCTGGGCGAGCTTCGGCAGGCCAGGCTCCTGCAGCATGCGTGTGTGTAGCCTACAGAGTCCAGTGGCCAACAGAACACAGCACCTTCCTGCAGGGGTCTCTACCCAGCATCTCCTTTGGTGGCTTTACACCACTTCTGAGGTGCAGTATCTCTTGTGGATGGCTTCCCCCTCTTGTGGATGGCTTCCCTTGCAGAATCCCCGGTAGCTGAATTCCTGGTGAGTCTTAGCCAAGGTTTCCAGTTTGCCAGCCTCTGTTTGCGTGCACCCCAGAAGAGTGTTCCTGGCTCGCTGGTTCCAACTGAAATTCCTTGCTTGCCAGCCTCTGCTCCAGTCGCTTGTGGATCAGAACAGCACCCAAATCTCCGTCCAGCGGATTTCTTTAGTAGTAGTAGCTGAATCCTGGCCTTGGGAAGGGGGCCTCTCTTCCAAGTTTGTTTCCTTTGTGGGTATACTCCATCAGCCCCAGGGTTCTCCCTTTCTAGTTTATCCTCTGCTGTAGTTAATATTCACTCTTCTTTTTTGTATTCTAAAAAATGTGATCTAAAGTTAATTGTCATTAACATATCTTAAATGATATAGCAATAAGAGGGAAGAAAACAAAAATAAGTGCTTAAAATGTATGCAAACATGTTTACAACAAAACCAGGAGGACTCCTAATTCTGTATCTTAGTCTAAGGAAAATGTTGACAGTTTTCTTATATTTGATATATTAGTTTCTAATTGCTGCTGTAACAAATTCCAAACAAACTTAGTGGCTTAAGGCAACAGAAATTTATTATCTTAATGGTTTGGGAGGTCAGAAGCTGGAAGTTGGATTCACTGGGCTAAACTCAAGATGTCAGCAGGGCCGCATTCTTTCTTGACGCTTAGGGGAAAAGCAGTTTCCTCATCGATGCCAGTTTCTAAAGGCTGCTACCATGTTGGCTCATGGCTCCTTTTACGTTCACAGCCAGCGTTGGCAGTCCGGTCTCTCTCACGCTGCATCACTCATATTGACCCTTCTGCCTCCCTCTTCAACATTTAACTACACTTATGGCTGTATTTTGTTCACTTGGATGATCTAAGCGAAAGCCCCCTATCTTAAAGTCAACTGCAGCTGATTGGCAATCTTAATTCTATCTGCAGCCTTAATTCTCTTTTGGCATGTGTATCAGAGAAACAGAACCAGTAGGAGACATATATTAAGAGATTTATTGCAAGGAGTTGGCTTATGTGATTGTGGGGGCTGCCTAGGCAAGTCTAAAACACACAGGGCAGGCTGTCAGGAAGGGCAGCTGGAAATCAGGCATATGCCGAGTTGCTGTTCACAGGTGGAACTTCTCTTTCTTCAAGGAAGCCTCAGCTCTACTTTAAGATCCTTCACTTGATTGAATGGTGTTACTCAAATTATCCAGAACAATTGCTCTTACTTAAAATCAACTTTAATTGATTATAGATTTTTTGGTTTAGTAACTGGAAACTGTAGCGTTGCCAAGTTGGCAGGCCAAAAAGACCGTTGAAGTCCACTGTTTGTCAATTTGGCACACACACACACACACACACACACACACACACCTCCATAAACCATACTTAACCTCTGAATAAAGACAACCACAAAGTCATGCTTCCACCTGACATCACACATCTTGCGTACAACCAAAACACACGAACCCTTCTCCAAAAGAGGATGCAGAGTCCTAGGGTAATGGTCAGTCTTCTTTTTAATATACTTAAAACTATGATATAAAGTTAACTGTTATTGTATCTTAGATGATAAATGACAAACATAATGAGACAGACAAAATAATTGCTTAAAATAAATAAAAATGTAACAAATCTAGGAAGAAATACTTGTAACTATTATAGCCCTAACTTCTGCAGTTGGTTACATGGTTGTAGCTGGTATTTATAGCTATCTTCCTCCACTACCCATTTCATATTCCCTTTGTCCTCAGCAAGGTACCTCAGTTAGTCGTGGTTCTTTACCTAGTGAAGTGACTCAGTTTGTCATTCCAGAAGGGTCTGGCTATTAGTGATGTCTTGGCTGAATTCGATTTTTTAAGCTTTCTATTATTTAATTACAGGATACAATGGTTAATTTTATGGGTCACAGGATGCCCAGATATATGGTTAAATATTATTTCTGGGAGTGTCTGTGAGGTGCTTCCAGATGAGATTAACATTTAAATCAATAAAGTGAGTAAAGTAGATTACCTTCCCTAATGTGGATGGACATCATCCATCCATCCAATCTGTTGAGGGCCTGAATAGAACAAAATAGGAGATAAAGAGAGAATTCACTTTCTCTACCCGACTGTTGAACTGAGACGTAGGTCTTCTCCTGCCCTTGATTTGGGACTAGCACCATTTAGCTCCTCTATGGGCACAGGACCATAAGGTAACCCATTCTACAGTGACATTCTCCAAGGAAGCTCAAACATTTGTGGGCTGACATCCCTATTAGGGCTAAATACAACCAGGAAATTCATTCTGTTGCCTCCAGTCATTACCCTAGTATACCCTCTCCCCTTCCTCCAGCCTCAACCATCATCTCAAGTGTTCCTTTACAGTCCTATAAATAGAAGACCAGGAATAGTGGCAGGGTTGGGAAAAGTCTTTGAAGTCAGATTCTGTTGGTTTATGTGGAGTCTCTGTTTACTCCTCACAGACTTCCATGGAAAGAGGAAGGGTGATGCTTACCACCCCCACCCAAAATCCACACGAGTCAAGTAAGGAAGAGAAGGTCAGGACAATTGCTTACAGAGGTGGTTGTTTTGTCTCTAAGTCATGTTCGACTCTTTCACTACCCTGTGGACTGGAGCCCACCAGGTTCCCTTGTCTATGGGATTTCCCAGGTAAGAATACTGGAGTAGGTTGCCGTTTCTTTCTCCAGGGGATCTTGCTAACCAGGGATCAAACTCACATCTCCTGCTTGGTAGGCAGATTCTTTACCACTGAGCCACCTGGGGGTGCCTAATAAATGAGACTAGATCTTGTTCCCTGAAGAGAATCTTGGGATTTCAGCAAAAGCAGTCAATTCATCAATCAGCCTATGTATGCACATGAACAAGGGAAAACAGAAGTGGAGACAGATGGCAGGTGTGTGAGAGCTGACTACAGGGTGAAAGGGCAGAGGCAAGGGAGAAGGTGCTGAAGGGTTGGGAAAGCTAGACATGGTGATGTAGAGACAGGCTCTACTTTGTGAAACTGTACAGATGTATGGCTTCACAGCATCCTCTTCCTTCCCAATATTGCCCTTCCAGAAGAAAGCCTGCAGAAGACCTTACCCTTGAGCCCAAGTGAGAAGGTATATTTGGGCCCTTGTTACATAGAAGGCAGCCAGAGCAAGTGAGAGGCACCAACCAACAGAGGACCACAAGTGTAGGCAATCAATGAAGAAACATTCTCTTTTATTCTCCCTCACAACCCCCACCACCAGAGAAATAAATTCAGAAGTAGATAGAGGAAGTGAAAAGTGAGACCCACTTCCCTTGACTGCAACCCAAGTAATGACCAAACTCACTGCAGGTCTCTGGAGCTATGGACCATGGCTAATGAAAATATGTATGAAATGAAATTTGACTTTAAACCAGACTATATGTCTTTTAATTACGAAGTGTTAGAAATGCTTTGGTGTCTGCCCAAGATATCATTAGGGATCTGCTCCTCACTCAGAAGAGGAGATTCTACATAGCATGGTAACAGGAGGAAAATGAAACTGGTTTCCTTTTTATCACTGTGAAGTTAAAACTATTAATAATATGTTACATGTTTATGTATGTACTCCTGGATGTAAATGTGTGTCTTAGTCTATGTGTACATATTTTTTCTAAGCAAAAAAAAAAAACTATTTGGAGGAATCTGTGGTCCATTTTTTTAATTAAAAAGTTTTTTTTAGTTTATTCAAATATAGTTGATTTACAACATTGTGTTGATTTCTGCTGTAGAGCAAACTTAATTCAATTATACACATACATATGCATTCTTTTTCATTTTCTTTTTCATGTGGTAAATCACAGGATATTTTTTCAACATGATTAAGATTTATATAATTTTTACACAATAGCAAGTTACAATTTCTATTCAAATTCCCATAGACTATAAACCAGGAGACACTGGAACATATCCAGGGACATAAAACCAGGTGCAAAGATTTCATGGCCTAAAAGTATTGAAACCATAGATAGTCTGTAGTCTTATCACTGTGGAATTATATTAGAAATCAATACCAAAAGATATTTGAAAACAAGGCACATATTTTCAAGTGCAATGTGACATTTACCAAGAGAGATCTTTGATTTAGCCTTTGAAAACCTCAATAAAGTTAAAAGACTGAAAAAACACAGAGGGTGATTACAGAGAAGAAAATAAGAAATTAATATCAAAGATACTTTAAAAACACCATGTACTTGAAAATTAAATGTCCACTTTTAAATGATGAGCGTATCTAAGAAGCCATAGCAAGGAAAATTAGAAAATATTTGTAACAATAAAATGAAAAGAGAATTTATGAGAATTTGTTGCATGCAGCTAAAGATAATCAATGCAATTAAATACAATGTGGAATCTTTAATAAAGTATGAAAATAAATAATGGACACTAGCATAAAATTTTGTGAAATTTGAAGAGAATCTGTAGTCAATAATACTATATCACATGTTAATTTCCTGTTTTTTAAACATAATATTTCTTTTTATAATCAGAATAGAAATTTCAAGCCTCATTCAAAATTTTTTAAAAAATCACTAAAATAATAAGCTTGCTAGACTTTCAGCAGTAATACTAGATGCCAGAATAAGTGGAACTATGTCAAAGTTTTGAGTGAATATAAATTAGAAATCTAGCATTCTATTCATACTTAGTTAAATAAGTGGAACCAAAATGTCATAAACTTTTTAGCTATGCAAAAATTCTTATTTTCTAAAATACATATATTATACATACTATATAAATGTACATAAAAGTCTTTTTACTATATTTGATAAAGGCATGAGAAAGAACAACAAAAAAAGAGATGGAGAAATTCAAAATATAAACTAAATGATATGGGAGCACTAAATATGAAATAGAAAAAGTGAAACAAATTAGATAAAAGATCATCATATAGTCCAGTTGTTTTTAAACATGGCTGCTCATTAGAATCACATCTGGCTGGTGTGGGCCATTATTAATAATGACTACAAACTGGCAAATATAAAGATGGAATTTATAACAACAAACAGTTTTCTTTGTTTTTGTTTTTTTCCCTTTGCTGTGCCTCACAGCTTACAGGATCTTAGTTCCCTGACCAGGAACTGATCACAGGCCATGGCAGTGAAATCCTAGAATCCTTAACATTAGGCCCTGAGGGAACTCACCACAACCAAAAGTTGTGTGTTTTTTGGCCACCCACAGCATGTGGGATCTTAGTTCAAACCCCTGCCCTCTGCATTGGAAGCATGGAGTCTTAACCACTGGACCACCAGGGACGTTCCCCTAATAGCTTTTTAATTTGAGAAGTAAAAAGATTTTCTTAACCAATAGTGGATGTACACACTATGTTCCAGCCAGATAAGATGTCCATAAATTTCATAAAGTTGAAAAGGCTTCATCAGTTGATGAGAATACATCTTTCAGATTTGTACCCCACATATCTTAATGAGTGAAGTTCCCACTCTCTTGACTAGCAAGCTGTAATCTTTTTCATAATGAATTTCTAAGAGTTTGACCTTGTAGGCAGTCATTTTCAATGCTGGAATCTCTGGAGGACTGGTTGGGTGGGATCAGGAGGTAGGTTGAAGCATCAGGGCTGTCCTTTCAGAGTAATCAGAAACACTGGTTTCTGGCTCCCTTGAAGCAGTGCTCATTCCTCTAACTTCCTGCACCGTTGAGGTTGACAGCTGTCATTCTTCTTGAACCACTTTCTTTAGGACAACAGATTCCTTCTCTTCCCATGGGTTTCTGCCCGCTCCTCTGCTGATCTCAAGACTGTTTAGAATTCTCCTATTTCTGATGACTCCCTCTTGAAAAAAGGGGTTCACATATCACAATAATTTGCTTACCTGGATTACTGTTCTTTCAGCCCTCAGTGGCTAGCTCAGAGGTTGGCCAAGTCTAGGTTTTTATTCTTGCAGGAGAAAATGCTCTCTTTGATATCCATCTACACAGTTTGGCCCACTCCACTCCACTCCTTCTCACTCAGCTTTCTATGCCTTCCCTCCACTCCAAATTACTTTGGGGACCCACAGATTATTAGGTCTATACATCTCTTTTTTTTAATTTTTTTTATAATTTTTATTTTTACTTTGGTTTACTTTACATTACTGTATTGGTTTTGCCAAACATTGACATTAATTCACCACGAGTGTACATGCGTTCCCAAACACGAATCCCCTCCCACCTCCCACCCCATACCATCCCTCTGGGTCCTCTTCTTGCACCAGTCCCAAGCATCCTGCATCCTGCATCGGACATTGACTGGCGATTCGT